>CM060950.1:351159467-351431951 GCA_030765055.1 Mantis religiosa
TAATAATAATAATAATAATAATAATAATAATAATAATAATAATAATAATAATAATAATAATAATAATAATAATAATAATAATAATAATAATAATAATAATAATAATAATAATAATAATAAACTTTCGATTTCACCATGTACATGCTGCAATAGAACGTCTCTACCTCCCACAATCTAAAGGGGGAAAGGGGCTTGATAAATATATTCGATTTGTGCAAAAAGCAGGTAGAAAACATGAGAAAATATTTTTCCCAAAACTAGAATACAATTACTCAATACGCTGTTCAATTCCACAGCAAATTTACACCACTAGATCTGCAAAGAGATGATGCTAGCTTGCCTACAGAGTCTTCACTGGACAGTGAACAACAATACTTCAGGTACTTCATGGAAAGTACCCAACAGTTTTAGACGAAGAAAATACTAACAAGGATCAATCCCTGGAATGATTGAAAAAGAGCTCAATCTATCCAGAAACGGAAGGATTTGTTATGGCTATCCAAGACAAAGTAATAAGGACTAGAAACTATGAAAAACATATAATGAAAGTACATACAGTTGACAGATGTCGGAAATGCAGTTTACAGGAAGAAACCATAGAGCACATAACATCTGCTTGTCAAGCTCTAGCAGATAACTCATATCTAGCTAGACGTAAACAGGTAGCAAAAATTCACAACATACAAATAGCTCTCCAATACAAACTCATTCAAATACATCCACCGTATTACAAATATACTCCAGAACCAATTCTCGAATCTGAAGAATCCCTGTTATATTGGGATAGAATGATAACAGATAAAACAGTTGACTTTAACCGCCCAGACCTATTACTGATTGATAGAAAGAACTCTAAGGTAATTATAATTGATGTCAGCATCCCATCGACTCACAACTTAAGGAAAACAGAAATGCATAGTCATTAAATACCAGAACCTGGCATTAGAGATCAAAAACATCTAGAAATTACAAACTGTAAAAATTATACCAATAGTTATATCGGTGGAAGGTGTGGTCTCAACATTCTTAGCAGAGAACATTCAAGACATCAAAATTCCAGTTAAGATAATCAGCAATATACAACGAGCAACATTACTCCAAACATGCCACATTGTGAGAAAGTTTTTGAGCTGCTGAATAAGATGAAATTCTTCTCAGCAGCATCAATGCCAACAGATGTGAAATAATGATAACGAATTTAATAATAATAATAATAATAATAATAATAATAATAATAATAATAATAATAATAATAATAATAATAATAATAATAATAATAATAATAATAATAATAATAATAATAATAATAATAATAATAATAATAATAATAATAATAATAATAATAATAATAATAATATATGTTCACGCATTGTTTATTGTTTCATACCTTCCGTGCATATTCGCATAGGGAATCCTTCCTTTTTTCGCACGCTCTTATGTGTGCGAAAAATTGAGTCCAATAATTGAGTTCTCAGTTTACTAAACGTACACTGATAGCCGAGCGGTTATAACTAAAAATAGACAAGTCATATAGACATATATATTTTGTCTATAAATAGACAAGTATGTAGGATTTATACCTACGAAGGTTCGAGCCCAGACATCATTTTGATGTTTTATTGTAGTGTGTACAATAACTCCCAATTGCTAACGTTTACTTGATTCTATGACATTTATGCTGACACATAAAAGCTGAAACACTCTACTCTGTTTTTAAACTAAATGAAATACTTATTTTATTTCTATATGTAAAATCTAATAAAATGGAAATTAACTTAGTATCGGGTATGTAAACCCTCTGTTTCTATTAATGCCTTCATTCTACGGAGCATGGATGAGACCAAATGCCTAGCGGCCAATAGCCCAGTCAATAAAGGTTTTGTGTTGGAACTCTTTTTGGTAAAGCTGATTTTTTCAAGGGACTTTGATGAGAGGATTATGTTCTGAAAAGTCCCCGAAAATTCCAATGGAGCTTCCCCCCTACACCTCCTTTAAGTTTAAAAATGTAGAGTTTTACGCAATCGCATAGGTACAACTTTTTAACCAAAGGTTTGTTAAGGTTATGTTACTTTCAGTTTTATTCCCTGATAAATATTCTACAACTTTTATAATAACATAATTTATGATAAGTGCAGAAGTTTTCCCGTAAATTGACGAAATGTTGTAAAAAACAATATTTTTAGCCACCTAAGTTTTTGAAAAACCATATTTTTATTCGTTGCCAAATGAAAAAAATATTAGAATATAAGTTGGAGCACGTATATTCCTGAGTACATCGGTATATAAACATATACAGTTATGTGTATTACTCTACTAGTAACATAGAAAACAGTAGCTAGGTTTTGAGCGCGTGCGCGCCCGGGAGTCGGCAGTAATGTAATGAAATGTGTAGTGTTCAACGCCCGCTTTTACTACATACGGCACCGCAGGCGATGACACTGATGATACATGAGATGAAGATGGAGCACCGGTGGAATGAGATGGCGGGGGAAACCGGAGATCCCGGAGAAAACCCGCCTCCGGGCCGTGTTGTCCACCACAAATCTCACTTTGCGGTCGCCTGGGAACGAACCCGGGCCGCCAGGGAGTCGGCGGGCGTAGGCGAAAGGCACATTATCTTCATATGTCTATTCAGTTAGTTAATACTCTGATTATAACATTTATTTTTAACACTTATAATCGTACTAGCCTATAGGGTGTCCACCTTTATTTTGTAATTTAGTAAAAACTTGTGTATAATCAAAATAACATTAGAGTGATACTATAAGTAAAAGTTGTTTTTCTGATTGTAACATTATTGAAATAAGGATTTTAATTTTATTCACAATTAATTGTTGTGCACATTTGTATGCCAGTTTTGGTTCGGGGGATTTAACCTAGCCTTGTTATATCAGGCCATTCCATTAAGCACCACCTACGCACCCACCGTGTCACGGACTGGCTAAACCGGCAGCTGTTTTAAATTACGCACTACTGTCTAACTTGTGTTTTAAAACAGCATCACGGACCTCCCACCCACCACATATATTATATACACTGATTTCATATTTACAAGTCATGATTATTGTAACTCATAAAAGTATTTTTATGTTTAAAAACACGTCTTTTTGATAATGGTTACAGATTAATATTTATGAGGAAATTCAACATCTTCTTCTGGATACAGGAGTGAATTTAGGCAAGATAAGCCACTACAGTGTTCACACATTGCAGTGCAACTCAGGTACACTTTTCTACATCCACAGTATTGTCCGCATCTCTGTTTACAAGAACATGAGACTAAGTTCAGCAGTTCGTTTGGAGCAAATGGCTTCGAGTAGGAATTGGTTTCAATGTTCTTTTGGTTCCTCTCATTTCTGTCACGTTTTCAATTTTCCAACCCCAGTTTGTAGCATCAAGAGTATTACCTAACCAGTTTTGAACTTGCAAAAATACTCTCAGCGAATGTTCACAACATGCTTCAGACGTTGGAGGTAATTTTGCTAGATCAAAATTTGATCAAATGGAACTTTTCTTTATTACTGCCAAGAACTTGTAGTAACGGGCTTCATTCAGATTTGCGTATTTCTCTAACCCATAAAAACACAAAACAAATTTCTCGCCAGCAATCGAAAGGTCCTCTCTTGTTGTAGAATCGTCCAAGAACATCCTCGCTGTATTCTGCATATCAGGTTTGGATCTGAGCAATTCTATTGCTTTTAATTTGTCCATTCCATACATGCTGGATGTGGTATCACATCCGGTCATAGCGTGACAAAACAGAAGTAGCTGACGTTGATCTCTAAACTTTTCTATTAGAGTGGTGATTCTGTAGTACACTGTTAATGGAACTGCACCCCCTATCTCTTTACAGAAGTATATACAAGTACTTTCAGGAGCTAGTGCCGTAAGTAATACTATTAAGTCGGTATCAGTTCCAACGACAAATACCTTACAATCACTTCTCTGTTGTTGAATTGTTGTCATAACAATCTGCACATCAGCATTATCTTCCGCTGTAACAACTTGTAGTCCTCGTTTTCTGAATTCAGATGCCAAAGCTAATACCAGTTATCTCTTGTTACTAGTATTTCTTAAAAACTCTTCTTTTCCAGTAACACAAGTTGTGTTTTCATCAAATACTATATCAGGTGAAGATCTTTTGGCTGCTCTTCTGTTTTGTTCTTCATTTTTCGCTATTGGCTCGTCTGGATAACCATCAAATACTACAATTGAATTAGATCCATACTTATTTACAAGTTTGTGTGCATAATCAGACAAGCATTATACATTCTTTCTCCCACATACGAATATTATATTTGAAATAAATAAGCAGTCCTTGAAATGTTCTTTTAGCAGATTTTTCAGGTGACGATCTGAATATGTTTCCTGTAAACAAGAAATCTGTTTTAGAAGGTCTTGCAGTTCCTTTAACGTAAACGGCATTCGTCACTTTCCTCTATATGTTTGCACAATTTGTAAAATGATTATTTTAGCTGTGTCTGACGACTACTAGCTAACGTATGAGTTGGTTTGGATGTACAAAAATCCCTGTAGTAATATTTATGATATCTTGCTTCAGGTGCCACAAGATCACTGACGCTGGTCTTAACCCTTTCTCCCCACTGATCTTCCCGTTCATCACACCTTTATAGAATGTTTTCTCTTATTTCTATCGTTGTTACCGCATGCATTGGCTTTCTACGTTGCGGAGGGGATTTTGTATCGATCTTAGGATTTTTTTCCACAAAGAAAACAATCACTTTTAAAATCAAATCGCTCTTCGGTACTTCTTAAAACAACTGGTGGCAATGATGAGGTTGAAAGTAAATTTATATTAGGTATATCCGATTTTCTAATAGCTGCTAAACCTGTTGTTGGCTGTGTATAGTTTAGTTTACACTTTTTGTGAACGGTTATCTTTTGTTGATATTTTAACTTTTCACTTAATCCATCATTGAGTCTTAAACTGGTTTCAATAATAGCTTTTAGCCCCTTCTCAGCCACTACAATATCTGTTTCTAATTGTTCCCCACAAAAAACACAAGAATATTTTAACGTGTCGATTATTACGAAGCTATCAAATTAATTAAAATTTAAAACTATCCAAGAATAACAAATTAAAACTCATTGTGAAATCTCCTTAGTTCATACTTTAATGATACAATCTTCGTTTTAACTAAAATAACCATTGTCTTTCTGGATTTAGAAATTATTAGTCTAGTAACTTATTCTCTATTGCTATTTCCTGAAAACACAGTAGAGTCCTAATTTATTAAAACGTTACACTGTAACCACTGCCTTACTTATTTACATTGTCACACACAAAACACTAAAATACAAAAGATCAAATCGAAATTCACCGGACGAACTCACTTGACACACTGCCAAACTGAACTGACACTTTGTTTATGTCTAGGTAGAGTCTAGGAGAGATAAGAGGTCGTCGACCCCGCGCCGGTGGTGCTTGATACTTTCGTCATTACGGCTCCAACTATTATTTTAAAGCTTCAGTTAAGTAGTATTTTTGGTGATCGTTATTACTTACAGTTTGAATTTTGTTTAATGCGCTGTGTTATAAAATGTGCATGGAATTGATGGGATGTACTTGAAATGTGTGCTAAAAGTACAAGACATATAGGGGCTAATAAAATTTTTCCTACATTTTCAACTATATATGACACGTTAGATCAAACGAACGCTGTTAAATGCATTAAAAATTATTTTTGGAAATTGTAGCACCTTTATTCTTCCTCTTACACCAGGGTGCGGCCGGCTCACGCTGCCCGCCGGCCCCAGGGCGCTCACGCGCTCAAAACCTAGCTTCTGTTTTTATGTTACTAGTAGAGTAATACACATAACTGTATATGTTTACATACCGATGTACTCAGGGATATATCTGCTACAACTTTTATTCGAAACATTTTTTCATTTGGTGACGAATACAAATATGGTTTTGCAAAAACGTAGATAGGTGGCTAAACAAATACTATTTTTTACATTTCGTTAATTTACGTGAAAACTGCTGCACTTATCATAAATTATGTTATTATAAAAGTTATAGAATATTTATCAGGGAATAAAACTGTAAATAACATAACCTTAACAAACTTTTGGTTAAAAAGTGTATGCGATTGCGTAAAAGTCTACATCTTAAACTTAAAGGGGGGAAGCTCCATTGGAATTTTAGGGGACTTTTGAAAAAATGCCTCTCTAATAGTGATCTAATACTGGGAAAAAATTCAGCTTTACGAGAGAAAGTTCCAACATCACTGTTTTTGGTCCTTTATTGACTGGACTACAAGCCGCAAGGCAATTCCCTATCACATAGCTTTGAAATTCAGCCAGAGTAATATCAAAGCGTATGTTGGAAAAATAAATTCTTCTTTCACACTACTCGTGTGTAGGTCACAAAGTATGGAAAGGTAGAGTCAGACTGAAAGCTTCAATGCCATAGCCGGGATTCAAATAATTAAATTCTTCAGTGTGTATCAACATTTCCAACATTGTGAACGCAGTGTCATCGAATGCTTTCGGTGTTTTCCGAATCAAACTTTGTTTCTGAGAACTGCTTTTTTTTTATAAAGACTGTATATTTTCTTTGACATAATAGCTGTTAACGCCGATAAATAAAAGAAAGAGAAACAAACAACAATTTAAAGCTGGGACTTCTATGCTTTTCAAAATGTGTCACTCAATTAAAGGTTAGGCATATTGTGACTTTGTGGGTTCGTGAAATGAAAAGTCCAATTTCACCACTCAAAAATGTTCTTTATTTCCACCGACTTACAGTTAAACACTTGCCAATTACATAAAATTACGTAATGCACACAATTACGATTCACCAGTTCGTCCGTTACAATTGCACTTGTACTCGCGATTACATAAACTCCGATGCACATACCAGTTACGTACAGTCTTCCGTTGCACAATCTTCTCGTTCATTAACACGTCACTGACTAACTCTTACACCAAGAACTGCGACTGTCTCCTCACTCACACTCACTAACCAACTGACTGACCCTGACTGTCTGCAACCCCCCTTTATATAGGAATATCGCCGCCTTCCAGTGTCCGCGAGAATGTTCCAGTAAAAGAATGATCGAGAACCAGGTGTAAGGGAAACAGACGGCACAGTCATGTTTTTCCTCCGTCACCACCGCCTGTCACCACTATAAGACAAACGAGGGGAGGGCGTAGCTAACACGGACCTCCCTCGTCTCCCGCTCTCAGCTGCTTTCATAGGGTGTTCCAGCGCTCGCGTTACAATATGTACTTATCTTTAAAGCGCACGACCAAAATAAATAAGATGGCTGAGCTTATACGATTAATTATCTTTAATTGTGCAGTATTCAACTATTTTGAAATTCCTCCTGTGTGGATGCACGGTACACATTAGACATAAGATATATACCAGAGAAAGAGTCGAAAATAAAAAAACTCGCATGCATTTTTTAGTACATTGAGCTAAAGCTGGGTGATACATATATTTAATCTGCATGTGGTGTTCATGTTGAAATATGAACATTATACAAATAAAATATTTAATGATTATTTTCCACTTATCTTAAGAAGTTTATGACAGTACTTCTATCTTCTCTAATTGAAATTAATTTCGTGGACATTCGCCCACATCTTCAGTCAAACACACTTCGTTGTCAAGGATACCATGTATTTATGTATTTACGTATTACCAACATCTGAAGACAAAACAAACCTAAAAGTAGAATCAATTGCCGGTATGTCAAAATTCATTACGCGATTTTTATTTTTTAAAATAAATACTTTTTCCCAAACTATTAAATTTATGGGAACATTTAATTATTTTAATAATTTAACTTTGGGATTTATTTCATGGTTAAATGACCAAAAATTATCTGCCACGGCCGATTTATTAATATGTTTATATCTAATGTTACGAAAATGTTCTTTCTTTCTGGTTTCCAAACTACGTTTACTCTTTCCAATATAAACCTGATCACAATCTAAGAAATTAAATTGATAAATACCAGATTTTTTATTATTAGGAATTTTATCTTTTTTAGAAAATTGTAATAAATTTTTAATACTATATTTATTTTGAGGAACTAAAGTTATACCAACTTCTTTAAAAAAATTGAAAATGTTTATTAACCCAAAGATGATAAGTAAATGTTTTAAATTTACAATCATCTTTTTTAAGAGTAGAAATATCATTAATAATTGTTTGATACTTAAATTTTTCAATTTTATTCGGTATAAAATCTTTATTAAAACCATTAATTAAAGCAGTATTAATAATATGTTCATATTCTTTATTAAATTCTTCTTTATTCAGGTGTATATTTATTAATCTATGTATCAAACTATTAAAATGAGCAAATTTATGTGGAAACGGGTTAAAACTTTTATTTTTTATGTAATTATCAATATGAGTAGATTTCCTATAAATACCAAACTCTAATTTGTTATTATTTCTTATTCTTTTCAAATCTAGAAAAGGAAGAAATTCATTAAGTTCAGTTTCTAATGTGAATTTTATAGCTTTATCTTGTAAATTTAGTAATTTTAAAGCATCATTAATTTGTTTTTCAGGAACAATATCAAAAATATCATCAACATATCTATACCATGTTTTAAAAATTAAAGGAAAAGCTTTAGTGACTTGAATTTTGAAAAAAAAACTCATAAAAAGATCAGAAAGAAAACGTGAAAGAGCATTACCCATTGCTAAGCCAGAAGTTTGTTGAAAAAATTCACCATTAAAAGTGAAAAAATGTTGATCAAAACAAAAATCAGTAAGTTAAACAAAATCAACTATTAAGTCCTCATGTAAATTTATTGAATTCAACCACTTTTTTTAAATTAAACGTTTTTCTCTAAAAACTTGTTTATTTTATACACTTATTTCTTTTGATGTAACTACCTTATTTATTAGTATTCCTAGAGAAAAACTATTTCTATTTCTACTCTTAAAAAAAGATGATTATAAATTTAAAACATTTACTTATCATCCTTGGGTTAATAAACATTTTTAAATTTTGTTTTAAAGAAGTTGGAATAACTTTAGTTCCTCAAAATAAATATAGTATTAAAAATGTATTACAATTTTCTAAAAAAGGTAAAATTCCTAATAATAAAAAATCTGGTATTTATCAATTTAATTGCTTAGATTGTGATCAGGTTTATATTGGAAAGACGAAACGTAGTTTGGAAACCAGAAAGGACATTTTCGTAACATTAGATATAAACAAATTGATAAATCGGCCGTGGCAGATCATATTTGGTCATTTAACCATGAAATAAATCCCAAAGTTAAATTATTAAAATAATTAAGTGTTCCCATAGATTTAATAGTTTGGGAAAAATTATTTGTTTTAAAAAATAAAAATCGCGTAATGAATTTTGACATAGCGGCAACTGATTCTGTTTTTAGGTTTGTTTCGTCTTCAGATGTTGGCAATACGTAAATACATGGTATCCTTGACAACGAAGTGTGTTTGACTGAAGATGTGGGCAAATGTCCATGAAATTAATTTCAATTAGAGAAGATAGAAGTATTGTCATCAACTTCTTAAGATAAGAGGAAAATAATCACTAAATATTTTACTTGTATAATATTTATTATTCCACTGTAACTAGCTTCATTTTCTGTGTAATTAAGAACATTATTTGAAGATTTATTGATTACTTGTATGTCTTGGTGCTATGGAATGTCACCAATCAGGAACTTACAGGGTTCTGTCAATAATGTCATGAAATTGTCAAAACAATACTCTTACTTGACATTTTGGTTTTGATGCAAGTATGGCTTCATTGGGTTGTACCATTTAAGTACATCCCTCAAAATGGGTCTGCACAGATGATACCTGTGGCAGTTTCAAAGCAGATGTTGTTTTCAAATGCTAGGGTTTGGCAATGAAGCCATTAGCTCTCTTGCTCTCCAATATTTCTGTCTAGTGGATCCGGCAGGTAGGGCTTCACAGGTTAAAAGATGTTCTTCAGTCATTTCCTCTTCTTTGTTGCACAGAGGACAATTTGGACTTGTATAAATTCCTATTCTGTGTAAGTGTTTGGCCAAATAATCATGTTCCGTATGTAATCTAAAACTTGCTACTGCAGCTTTACGTGGGATTTCGGAAATAATTTCTGGATTTTTAATTAATATGTTCTATTTTTTATCTTTGGCTTTGTTAGATATTGATTGGTTTTGTTTGTTTTTATATTTGTTTTTGATTAATCTTTTTATGGATGTAAAGGGTAAGTTTTGTTCTGAATTAAATTTGCACCTTTTTTGGCAAGAAAATCAGCTGATTCATTTCCAGCAATTCCACAATGTGCAGGTATCCACTGTAATATAATTCTTTTCTGTAGTTTTTGAAGTTGTTGGATCATTTTGTGACATTCTTTAATTTAGATTGACCTCATCTTATATGAACTTATTGCACATAATGCTGATTTAGAATCAGAAAGTATGACAGCATTTTTGGATTTATCTATTCTGTATAGAAGGTGTTGGAGTGAAATATGAATAGCCGTTACTTCTGCATCAAAATTTGTTGTGTGGTATCCTGCTGGTTGATAGAATGAGAACAGTGCACACTTAATTCCTGCTCCTGAATTGTCCAAGTTAGATCCATATGTGTAGATATGTAACCATTCTTCAGGTGGGTATCTATTGTTCACAGTTTCTAACGCTGGTGCTTTTAGTTCAGGTTTGGAAGTTTCAGATTTTGTAACTATTTGTTCTAAATATAATTGAATATTAATTGGTTCAAAGGTCAGTGGGTTTTCTTTGATTAAAATGTTTTCTTTAGAATTACGAAAATTCAGATCTGTTTTTAAATCCATAACTTTGTGTAGGAAATTTGTTTGTGTTTTCAACTTGATTGGTTGTAGTAATCTTTTCTCCCATTTTGTTGTTTTTAACCGCAACATTTTTTCATGTTGTATTAGTGCCTGCTGCTCTAAAATTAGATATATTGGCTTGCATTGCCGTGATTGGAGTGGATTTTGCTGCACCGGTTATTAGTCGCAGGGCCTGATTTTGGCATACCTCTAGGTGATTTATGTTAGAACTGTTTGCTGTAATTATTACCTCTGCATTATAAAGAAGTATTGGCTTGATGAATGTTTTGTATGTAGTGTTCAGTGTCTCCCAATTACTGCCCCACTGACTCCAGCTAATCTTTTCAAAATTTAAACTTTTTTTGTTGATTTGTTTACTACTGCTTCAATATGATGTCTCCAAGATAATTTTGAATCAAAAATTGTTCCTAAGTATTTTGTTTCATATGTTTGTTTTCTTGAACTGCAGATTTAGTTTAGGGATTTTCTTTTTTAAGCTAAATATTTGGAATATTGTTTTATCAGTATTTATTTTCATCAAATTGTTGTCAGTCCACTTTTCCAATAGTTATCAAAGACTTTTCCATTGAAGTTTTGGATTTCTCTATTTGTGGGGAAGATGTCCAGATGATCATGTCATCTGCAAAAAGAGCTGTCTTTATTTCTGTGTTTGATACAGCCTCAGGAAGTTCATTGATGTAGATGTTGAACAAGGTTGTACTAAGTGCTGCACCTTGTGGTAGGCCCGTTTTTATTTGTCGGAATTTGGATGTACAGCCATTGTATTTTGTAGCACAGAAACGTTGTGAGAGAAACTGAGTGATCCAATTTAACATGTTATCTTGAATGCCTAGTTTTGAAAGCTTCTCAAGAAGTTTATGCCTCCATACTGAATCGTGTGCTTTTTCAAAATCAATGAAAACTGACAGCGTATCCTGATTTTTGTTGAAAGATTCTTTAACATCTTGGGATAGTTGAATTTTATTTTCTTTAGTAGATAAGTGTTGTCTGAATCCTGTTTGAGCAGTTGTTAATATGTTATTACTTTCTAAGAACCAATTTAGCCTTGCTGAAATCATACGTTCTGCTGTTTTTGCAATGACACTTGTTAAGTAACTTGGTCTGTAATTATTTATTTTGTCGGGTGCTTTGTCTTTTTTCAGAATAGGAATAATTATTGCTTTTTCCACTCTGTAGATACAGTTGAGGTCCATGATATATTAAATAATTTCAGTAGTACCTTTCTTCCCTTTTATCCTAGGTGTTTCAGAAATTCAGCGTGTATTTTATCTGGTCCAGGAGACTTTTTATCTTTCAACTCATGGATGGCATGATTTAGTTCCGTTATGGAGAATTCTTTGCTGAATATATCGTTTGTTCGTTCTGGGCACTTTTTAAATTGTTTGAGATCTTTTTTAATCTGCCTTTTTTTTTTTTTTTTTTTTTTTTGCATCATTGGAAAGTTTATGCTGAGAGCTGTAATACTTATTAAAGGCTTCAGAAATAGAGTAATTTGAAGTAAGTGTTTTCCCATTTAGTTTGAGTGGTTCTTTCCTTGTTTCTTTCTGACAATTAATTTTGCTGATATATCTGTATACTCTTTTTTGCATCTTTTCTATAAACAGCTTTTTCAATAAATTCACTGAAAGCTTTTTTTTTGGCAATATGAATTTCTTTTTTACATTTTGCTGCCTTTCTTCGCCATTCCTGTGTATCTGTTGGATGAGATGTTGAGAAAGAATTTATCATGCCAGTATTATTTCCCACCTTAAGGATAAAAGAACATTTACCTAGCAGACCACTTTTAGCTAGCTGTCTTAGGATAATTAGAGGATTTAGTTTTATAAATAATAATAATAATAATAATAATAATAATAATAATAATAATAATAATAATAATAATAATAATAATAATAATAATAATAATAATAATAATAATAATAATAATAATAATAATAATAATAATAATAATAATAATAATAATAATAATAATAATAATAATAATAATAATAATAATAATAATAATAATAATAATAATAATAATAATAATAATAATAATAATAATAATAATAATAATAATAATAATAATAATAATAATAATAATAATAATAATAATAATAATAATAATAATAATAAAAGTGCTAGTACAATGATACACTATAGGTGTTAATATGTTTTAATAAGCATATCATAGCTGTAAATATTATTCATATGCATCTGGCTTTCTTTTCAAGGTTCAATTTGCGGGCTGCTCCAAAGCAAATGATGAACCTAATTCCGGAGAAAATCTTGAACCGCATCAGTCATCTTCCACCCGGAGAACTGGTAAGTTGCAACTGCAATTGCTATAAGAATAAACACGAGAGGCACTATTTATATTTTGAGTCTAATTATCAAAACAAAGTAATTTCTGATTCAAAACTGCTTTATTGTTTTTAAAAATATTCTTCTTAATGATTAATACACGTTTGCATCCGTTTGAACCATTTGTCAAAGCATTTATTCCAGGCATCAACGGCTTTTTCTGCTGACGAAAATCGTTGTCCACGCAATTTATTCTTGAAGTTCGGGAACAAAAAGAAGTACCAAATCAGCACTGTATGATGCATGACCCATCATTTCGATTTTTTGACCTTTCAGATACTCTGTTGTCAGACGAGATGTGTGTGCGCTCGCATTGTCGTGGTGAAGAACGATCCTACGGTTCTTGTTGGTTTTCCTTACTTCACCGAAGACTTCTGGCAAACAAATGATTGTTTACCATTCGGCACTGACCATTTTTCGTTCTTCTAATGGCATTGTTTCCACGTGGCCAGTTTTGCTGAAAAATTAGGTGACCATTTGCCTCGAAGTGCTTCGAGTGCGAACAACTTTGGTTGGATTTGTTTCATCTTGAAACACCCATAGAGTCGACTGCTCTTTAGTTCCGGTTCATACGCATATATCCATGATTTACAGCTGTTACAATCTTATATAGGTCTTTTGAGGCACCGCCATTGTATTTCTTGAGCATTTTTGTACTCCAATTGACAGCTGTTACAATCTTATATAGGTCTTTTGAGGCACCGCCATTGTATTTCTTGAGCATTTTTGTACTCCAATCGACACGAGCATCTTTTTGAGATTGTGTCAAATTATGTGGGAACCAACGAGAGCAAACCTTTTTCACGGCTAAGTAATCATGCAATATGTTATATATGCTGATGGAACTAATTGTTTTCTGGCACAACTGATTTTGGACGACCTTAACGAACTTCGTCATTGAGCGAACGTTTGCCACGAATAAATTCGTTATACCAGCGTTTCACGGTGGCAAGGGATGGAGCTTTGTCGTCAAATGTGGAAGTTATTTGATCGATGCATTCTTGTCGTGATAATCAATGTCAAAACTTGCAAGAACATTTTCACGAGCTAATTCCATGTTTTTGTTGAGACATAATTTTCAAGTTAATGTAAACAAAACAAATGATGCTCTATTGACAAAACGTCTGAAGTAGATGATGGTCAACAATGTCAAACTTTCCATTGAAAACGTCAGATGGCACCTACAAGGTGCCAAGGCTCAAAATATAAATAGTGCCCCTCATAGATTTACAACAGCAAATGGGCGCGCACAGGCACGCACGCGGAGAGAGAGAGAGAGAGAGAGAGAGAGAGAGAGAGAGAGAGAGAGAGAGAGAGAGAGAGAGAGAGAGAGAGAGAGAGAGAGAGAGAGAGTAATTATATCGAGTCTCAGAGAAAGTGAATATTGACCCCTTGAATCAACAAGAACTAGTATTGTACTGAATTAGATCTACGATTTCGGAAATGGTTGAGAAGGTTGATTTAAATGTCACTGATGTTTTCTCTCTGAAATAAGGCTTTCTCTTGTGTAATATACTGTCTTTCTCGTAGTTATTATTATTATTATTATTATTATTATTATTATTATTATTATTATTATTATTATTATTATTATTATTATTATTATTATTATTATTATTATTATTATTATTATTATTATTATTATTATTATTATTATTATTATTATTATTATTATTATTATTATTATTATTATTATTATTATTATTATTATTATTATTATTATTATTATTATTATTATTATTATTATTATTATTATTATTATTATTATTATTATTATTATTATTATTATTATTATTATTATTATTATTATTATTGGCCGCGCCATGGCTGAGTGGTTAAACCGCTTGGCTCCCACATAGGTGGCCCGGGTTCGATTGCAGGCGACCGCAAAGTGGGATTTGTGGTGGACAACATGGCGCTGAGGTGGGTTTTCTTTCGGGTCCTCCGGTTTCCCCCACCATCATTCCACCAATTGCTCCATGATTCATCTCCTGCTCATCCCAGGCATTGGGCTGACCTCTCAACCTTGGTATCTCAGGTCAAATACTTCGGCTCCCTCGCTCTGAGGGAACCCAAGCGACTCCTAGCACCAGCATTGGTGAGGAAGGGAGAAAAAATTATATTATTGCTGTTGTTGTTGAAAATAAAGTACATAGAAGAATAACGGAAGGGGGGAAGAGAAACGGGGTTCAGCATAAGGAAGAAGTACAAGTGTTCACGTTTCGATATCGTTACTGCACCCTTGGATTTGAGTTAAAGAGGTAAGCAGTCCATAGCGCAGGAAACGGAGCACTAAGATCCGAGAGACCAGCTTGATGTGAGCCATCTTGCTACAGAAAGGACTCACATAAATGAAGATATGTGAGGTGATAAAGCATTTTTTTTTAATCCTGGTGCTTGCGACCCCTAAGTAGATACAGACCTTTTACTGGGCACAGGAGCACGATATCCTAGTAGTGCTGCTATTTCCACCACAGGAGTCGCACCTGACCGGTTTGTTTGAATTGGTTCTTGATGGGGTTAACATATAAGTACATAAGTATTACCAGGGACATTTAGGAAGATACTTGGCAGTGGCGGCGCAGGGCTGGCTGTCAGAGGGCAGGAGAGGTGGACAGTATATCACAAAAATATGGCCTACTTACTGAATGCAGACATTGTGCCAAGAAGTAGAATAAAATTGACTTATTTAATTCTGATGTGAAGATTCCGATTCCTGCATATCCATTTCACTTGCTTGAACTTCCATCTGTGACGATGTCAACTAAAGGATGGATATTAGTTGTTATATCTGTAGAACTGCCGTTGTTATCTCTGGAATCCATAAAACCGACTAAGTATTTGCTGCTTATTCTTCCTTTTCATCACTACTATCTAAACCCACGTTGATTACTATTATCCGAGAAAAGACAGTAATGATGACATTCAAGAGAGGAGGAAGACATCATAAAGGACGACCACTGACAGTTGTAAACAGGTTCAAATACCTGGGGATAAAACTACAGACGCAAGGAACTACATTTACAGAGCATATAAAGGACAAAGCGGCATCGGCAGTGAAAGCCATGTATGACATTAAACACCTGAACAAAATAACTCTAAAGACGACAATGAAATTGTTCAACGCGAAAATAGCATCGATAGTAACATACGGACTACAACTGATATGGGAGCACCTGACAAAAAGAAACTTGGAGACTACAGAGAAAGTGAAGACAACATATATGAAGACAATTTTGTGTATATCCAAGTACACAGCTTCAAGACTAACATACGAAATGTGCAGAGAGACAATGTGGATAGAAGATCTCAGACTACAAATGCTACTTCCGATAACAGAGGCGTACAATGAAATTATAAAGGAACATCGTTTGAAGAAAACAGAAATCTGGGAAGATTTCTACAGCACAGACGCAAATACCAAGGAAGACTGGAAGGGGTCAAACAACGAACTAAGACATTTTGTAACAAGATACACCGCACAAGGTTTCCACGATTTGATTTGTAAGGAGAAAAGACACCATGATCCGGGCAAGGAGTGCGTGTGCACGTTGTGTGGGAAGTGGTGCAACAGTCATGTGGAGGTGTGTGAGAGGAGAACAGTGTCATTGATAAGCTTTTGTTGTGTTGAAAATAGAGAGTGATAGTGAACTGAAACATCAAAAGTCGAACATTGAACTAAAGATAAAAAAGACAAGGCTTGTGTATCATTATTTATGTAAACCTGTATTAATGCACAGTGTGCGAATTTTAAATATATTATTACTACTGCTTCTATATCTTCTTTCATCGAGGCATCTCGATACCAGATTCTTATTCTATGGATTGACTTTTGATGAACGCATTTTTCCAATTGTCTTCAGTGTTGTCACTTAGTGTCAAGTTAGTCGTTTAGGCGCGTATAAATTCATATACCACATATTTTTCTGCTATATTGTACTTCAAAATATTCCATATTAGTTCAATGGGGTTTTAAATCGCATTGACAAGGCGGCAATCTATGTCCTGGCGTTCCATTAAAATGTATCGCATAGTCTTACATTTTTTAAAATTAAATCCCATTTCCATTAATATTCGCCAGAATGTTTTCTGTCCACCACCAAAATTAATTTTCTCATTTATTGCATAAAACAACTTCTTCACTGTTGGAGTTGTTATACGTACTTCGTAATACTCCATAAAGTTCTGCGAACGACGCACTTACTGAAATACTCCATTTGAAACTTCTTTTTCTGATTAGGTTGTTAACGTTCGCTTCTAAATATTCCTCGTTCACTCATGTTGCGCATGGAAGCCACCATTGCAGTGATTAGACTGCCACGCAACTATAAACCGAATTAACCGGTTTAGTTGGTTCTGCGAAGCTGGTTGTTCATAGCATTAGGGACGAGAGGGAGGATAAATTCAAAATTATAGTGCCTTCCTGCCACTCCCCTATCCCGATCTACAGGTTAGTGATTCGGAGATACTGCAGACCAACTCACTGGTCCAAATCGACCTAAACACCGATCGGGAAATGTGTTATTTAAATGTCATCAAACTGTACTGATGTAAGGACGCGCCCCGTTATGCATGAATCACATGTTTTGCTTTGCGCTATTCTCGGCGGATAATACTTAACTGTGCTGCACTCCTTGAATGTGATATAGGCGCAGTGGCTGTTCTCTTATGTTGAATTAACTGTCCAATTTGACACACCAACAATACATGCCAAACCTCGTGTACTTGCGCCGGGATCTCTTTCCAACAGTTGCAAAATTGCTTCCTCAGCATGCAGTAACACATTCAAGCGCTTTGGCCCTCGGGTTTTAGGTTGGGGTATCACACTTCCGGATGCCCGCCTCGGTAGCGTGGTGGTGGCGTGTTGGCCTCACATTCAAGAGGTCCCGAGTTCGAATCTCGTTCAGGGTGAGGTACCTGGGTAAGGTTTTTTCCGGGGTTTTCCCTTATCCTGAAAGGCGAGTGTCCGGTAACTCTAAGCTCTATGGACCCTGAGCTCATTTGAGCATCATAGGATGCACTCCATTCATCGTCCGATATGACTTAACGTTGAAGGACGTAAATTACAACAACACTTCCGGATTGTTGTACTCACTAAACTAATTCAGCGAATTATCTTGGGTTTGGAATTCTTCTTTTGGAAAACATACCACAGGTTTTGCGCTTCACGTTGCAGTTGGCTTTGCCATAAGCAAGAGTGATATCTAAACACCTTGATTTGTAAAGACGGCTGCAGTTCTAAATGCATTTAGCTTATCTGAAGCACTGACAGAAGCTGCCGTTGTGCAAAGTGTTATGGCAGGTAGTTTTACTGTTAACGGTCCTGGCCTTCCGTTCTACACACATGCCAGTGTTGCGGGATTCCTAAAAGCATGCCCACAACTTTATTCCAACTGACAACCTCGAAATCAGCCCTTTCATTTCATTATGTGGCTAAACGAATTATTTTAGCAACATATGGTACAGACACAAATAACTCATCTTATGTAGCTCTGCATCGCTGTTCTGATTGTAAACGATAAAGCAGGCATGCTATATTCAAAATCAAACCTTCCACTACTTTTTATTAATACAAGGCACCATAATATAACATTTTACAGGAATTTATGTTTTATCCTAACTCCATGAAGCAGCCGTTGAAGTTTGCGCACTCATACCCCTAACACCTTTTATATATGATGTGGTCGGCATGTGATTCAATTATTAGAGCCAGCGAGATGGCCCTACAGTAACGTATGAGATTCGCATTCGCACTCCCTTAGCTCTCTCTCTCTCTCTCTCTCTCTCTCTCTCTCTCTCTCTCTCTCTCTCTCTCTCTCTCTCTCTCTGTGTGTGTGTGTGTGTGTGTGTGTGTGTGTGTGTGTGTGTGTGTGTGTGTGTGTGTGTGTGTGTGTGTGTGTGTGTGTGTCTTTCTCTGTCATATACATATATACTAAGCAGACTGGCACTCTAAAATCAGAACAACTTATTTTCAACATAAAAATTCATATTTACAGTATAAACACAGTTCTCCATCTTCGTTAAAATAAAACCTTATGCCTACCCTTAAATTGACAATATAACTGTTCGAATTAAATTTAAGTTTATAAATAGGACTACCAGAAAGTTAATTTCTAAAGTTATTTTAAGTTATGCAAATACTTTACATCAGAAGTTATTTGAGCTGTTTCTTAAAATGTTACCTGTTATCCTATGAATGTTCATAGTAATTTATAAGACAAATTTATTACTAAGGAAATGTTACATGAGAGACATTACATAAACAGAACTCCTTAAAAAGCATGTGAATTTCTGAATAACAGACATAGCATTTATTAAATACTACACTAGCAGAACTCATAAATATGCTTGGGTTATACCATTCTTTGGAGAGGCTTCATTTTCTTTCACTAGCTCTCTGTTTTTGCCCGCCCCCTTGTATAAATAATCCTTCAGTTTCAGAAATGAAATTAAGTATTCATTTTCTGACATACTATAATGATTACACTATAAACGTTTACTGAGACACTGGTGTGAGCTTTAATATTGGGACTCCTAAGTTAGCTGCTAGTCTGAAAAGTCTAAATGTACTTGTGTTAGGAGGTAAAAAAAACTCGTAATTACTGATTACGTAGAAAATGAAGCTAGCTACAGTGAAGCAATATATATTACAGAAATAGAAATATTTGCCACTTAGGCTTCACTTATCTTAAAAAATAGGTGTTAGTACTTCTTTTCAAAAGGAAATCGATTTCACAAACAAATCGTTTGCGTCCTCAATCCACAGACAAAGTTCGTTGTCTATCTACTAATCTACTCATATTGATAATTACATGAAAAATAAAAGTTTTAACCGTTTTTCACATAAACTTGCTGTTTTAAATAGTTTGATCCATTGAATAAAGAAGAATTTAATAAAGAATATAAACATATTATTAACACTGCTTTAATTAATGTTTATAATAAAGATTTTATACAAAAGAAAAGTGAAAATTTTAAATATAAAACAAAACTGCTGTAATGATACTTCTACCATTAAAAAAATAAAAGACGATTGTAATTTTCAAAAATTTACTTATCATCCTTTCAATTTTTTTGAAGAGGTTGGTATAACTTTAGTTCCTCAAAATAAATATAGTATTAAAAATTTACTACATTTTTTCTAAAAAATATAAAATTCCTAATAATGGAAAATCTGGTATTTATCAATTTAATTATTTAGATTGTGATCAGGTTTATATTGGAAAGAGGAAACTTAATTTGGAAACTAGAACAAAAGAACATGTTCATAACATTAGGTATAAACAAACTGATAAATCGGCCGTAGCAGATCATTTTGCTCATTTAATCATAACACAAATCCGGAAGTGAAATTATTAAAAAAAATTAAAAGCTCCGATAGATGTAATGGTGTGGGACAAATATGTTTTTAAAAAATAAACTTCGCGTAATGAATTTCGAAATACCAGCCGTTGATTCTATTTTTAGGTTTGTTTCGTTTTCAGATGTTGGTAATACTAAAAACACATAAGAAAGGCATGGTAACTATTATACATGACAACGGATTTTATCTGTGGACTGAGAACGCAAACGATTTCCATTTGAAAAGAAGTACCAACACCAATTTGTTAAGATAAGTGAAGCCTAAGTGGCAAATATTTTATTTGTGTAATATCGTAATTACTGTTTATTTAAAAGCACTTCTGTGAAATTTGATCAAATTTTGTTGTACATTTTTTCTTGTGTTTCTTTGTTTATTATTGTGGAGAATCAGAAGAGCAACATATGAAACTCTTATCTGGAGTGGTCTCTGAAGTGTGTTTTTTTATAATTTCCTTTCATTGAGTCCCAAAAGAACCTGCAAATAAAGAGTATGATGCAGAGGATCCTAAAGAAGCCTATTTCATGGGACAAGAACATTGGTTATCAGTATTTCCAAGAATGTGACTACAAAAACTGCAATCTCACTCACTAATAAATAAGTATTGTAAAAACTGTTAGTTAAATGCTCAATTACAAGCATTCATTATACGCAATTAGTTCATCTGCCCCTTATTTTACTTATTTACATATTAACAGCATAGAGATAAAAACATAGAAATAACATAACCACATTAAAAGAAAATATTAGAAGCGAGAATGCAAAGTTATAATACAGGGTGTATATAAATGAATATCGGAGTTTTAACTCTTTATAATATTTATTACATTCAACTCACAGTTATAAATATCTCAAATGAAAAAACAACTCAAATTTACCAAGAACCTTATAAATGTTCAATGCGACTACCCTTTGTCACACGGCACACATCGAGTCTATAGCCCAGTACTTCCCTAAACGTTGATAAGTGTGTATTCAGTAATTGTAGGAAAAGCTGCTACAATCCGGTTTCTTAGTTCAGGGAGGTCAGCTGGTGGTGGAGGCACGTACAAGCGATCTTTGATGAAGCCCCAAAGGTAAAAATCGCATGTCGTTAGGTCAAGAGAACTTGGAGGCCATGCACAGGAAGCCCTGTCATTAGAGCCCTTGCGGCCTATCCAGCGCTCGGGTACAGTGAAGTTCAACCAATCGCGTACTTCGTTATGCCAGTGAGGTGGCGCACCATCTTGCTGGAAAATGAAGTTCTCCGACTCATTTTCTTCCAACTGGGGAAGAGTCAGTGTTCTACGTATCAAGGTAAGAAGTACCAGTTACAGTAGTTCACTAGAAAAGAAAGGCCCATAAACTTTTCGCCGGGATACGGCACAAAACAAAACAAAAACATTCACTTTAGGGGAATCTCGTTGCATTTGTAGCATCTCGTGAGGATTTTCTGAGCCCCAGATGCGCACATTATGAGTGTTAACATGTCCACTAAGGTGAAAGGTCCATTCATCACTGAAGACAACACGATCCATAAAATCGTCATCGTCATGAAACACACATCGTCATGAAACAACATGTCGTTTGCGAAGTTGACACGTAATCCGTGGTCTGTCGGCTTTGGAGCGTGTAATAACTGCAAACGGTAAGGACGCAGCCGTAAGCGTTTTCTTACAACTTTCCAAACAGTCGACACAGGAACTTGTAATTCACGACTAGCCTTCCGGACTGATTTCTTTGCGCTACGAGTGAACGACTCTCTCACTCACTCAACAAACTCTTCACTCACTCTTGGTCGTCCCGTGCTCTTCCCTTTACAAAGGCAGTCGGTATCTTCAAACTGATGATACCATCTACGAATGTTATTACCACTAGAAGACATCCGCCTCGGTAGCGCGGTGGTAGCATGTCTGCCTCACGTTCGAGAGGTCTCGAGTTCGAATCTCGGTCAGGGTGAGGTACCTGGATAAGGTTTTTCCGGGGCTTTCCCTCATCCTAAAAGACTAATGTCGGATAACTCAAAGCTCTATGGACCTTGGGCTCATTTGAGCATCATTTCACCCATTCCATTCATCGTCCGATATGACAAACTTGGAGGACGTAAATTACAAACAAAATAAAATCACTAGGAGGATCACAACCGAACTTAATGCGGAACGCACGTTGCACAGTAACTACAGATTCGGTCTTTGCAAACTGCAAAACACAAAACGCTTTCTGGTTACTAGTCGCCATCTTTGCTACTGTTTTTTTTTTTGTTGTTGTTGTAATTTACGTCCTCCAACGTTAAGTCTTATCGGACGATCTATGAAATGGGTGAAATGATGGGGGTACATGGAGCTTAGAATTACCCGACATTCGTCTTTCAGGATGAGGGAAAACCCCGGAAAACCTTATCCAAGTAACTCACCCTGACCAAGATTCGAACTCGGGACCTCTTGAACGTGAGGCAGACATGCTACTCCCACGCTACCGAGGCGGGCTATCTTTGCTCTTGCCACTCTTTAGCGGATTGCGGCAGAAACATTGCTCGCAAATGCGCACTGATATCAACAAACAAAACTGTTGAGTTGATTTTTCATTTGACATATAATATGTAATAAATATTATAAAGAGTGAAAACCCCGATATTCATTGATATACACTCTGTATTTCTCAACCTCCTCCAATCGTGTTCTAAATCACAAGCCGGAGCTGACTCCACTCGCCACGTGTTACACGCTACATGTGCTCACGTAAGTTTTGCAACACTGGGACTATATAGCAGCGCTAACTTGGCGACAAAAAATTGAGAGCACCGCGAAACATGAGCCATCATGCGCCTCTCGTCACTTCTTTTTCAACGGTTTACCATGGTTGTGTTTTATTACTGCTTTTAAGTTGCTTAGAATGCTCTGAGCTTGTGAGCTATGCGAGCTATACAGGAAATGCAGTCGTAAATATCAAATTAAGAAAAGCGACTCCACACTATAAACAATAACATCTTAATCAGCATTCACGTCAAGATCTACCGGTCGTTCCGAGAGAATGTCTGGCTGTACCGTGGCCGAATGTTCAGACCCCTCGTCTCTCACCAAAGCGGCCCGGGTTTGATCCTAGGCGACTGTATGTGAGATGTGTGGTGGACAAAGCGGTGTAGGGGCAGGTTTCCTCCCGGTGCTCCGGTTTCCCCGCCATCTCATTCCACCGGAGCTGCATTTTTTCATGTATCATTGTCACCGCCTGCGGTGCCACGTGTAGTAAAAGCGGGCGTTAAACACTACAAAAACTGGCATGTGTAGGTTTGCAAGTTGTCCTTTAGAAATATAAGTTAGGCTGCATTAGTAATAAGTTAATATATAAATTCGCCTGTCTTCTGTCTAATCAATAGATATCTATTTTTACTTTCTCAACTACGTACTATAATAAATAGGGAAAGTACTGCAATATACCCAAAATTTCAAGACCCTCAGTTCAGTGGAAGTGCATATTTTAAGGTCTCCTGAGTCCAAAAAAGCATTATAGGAATTAAGTCCATGTGTGTGCGTGCGTGCGTTCCTGTGTCTACCTGTGGAGAGCATAACTGAAAAACGAAATGTCGGTGTTAAGTACCAAACTTGATCCTTATGTCATCCTCCAAGGATACGGCACGAAGATTTTCAAGAAAATCCTTCACCCCAGACTACCCTTTAAATGTAACATTTTTCATTGTTTTATATTTTTAGGACAAATGGAATTTATATCTTAAATTTTCTGGAGATGTCCTCAGACATCGTCTTCTTTTGTGACTTCTGTCGCAAGAAATAGACAAAAGCGTACTATGCAAAAAATGTAGATCTTAAAACACAAAATTCGTGTCATATTCGCTTTTTTCGTGGAGTGAGATATTTCAGGGGTATTCCTTCTCATTTGAGAATTTTCCAATACTTGTACTTTTTTCAAAAGATAAGTAATTCTTTCCTTTTAGCTCTCGATCATGAAAGAGAACGAAATTTATAGTAATCAACTTTCAAAAGATTTAACTATCACGTAAAGCGATATTTCCAAATTCCCGTTAGGTGCCTACAAGAAAATTAGCAATAAGATAATCATTGCAAATGTTAACTCGAATAGGATGTAGAGGAACAAGCGTTTGTTGTAAATACGTCTTTTGTAAATATTCCATTCAAAGTTCATGAGCACAAAATATATCTGCGTGGTATAGCGGTTAAAGCTAAAACGTGGGGAATAGAATCATTCGCATACTACTACTCCGAAACTAATTCGCGCGGAACAGCAATCAGAAAACTACCCACAAAACTGTACTTTTAGGAGGTGGTAACGGTATCTGTGCAAATAAACAATACCACGCATTACCTCCCCTGAATCAGTCAAAGAAGTTTGTCTTACCACCTCTCTCTCTGTCTCTCTCTCTCTCTCTCTCTCTCTCTCTCTCTCTCTCTCTCTCTCTCTCTCTCTCTCTCTCTCTCTCTCTCTCTCTCTCTCTCTCTCTCTCTCTCTCTCTCTCTCTCTCTCTCTCTTTCTCTTTCTCTCTCTCTCTTCCCGCGCAGATTTTTACATCAGGATTGAAGTAGCCTGAGATATGCTATACCTTCTAAAAGATTATATCTAAAGTAAAAGGTTCTATTTAACAGGTATATTTTTAAATTAAATGTTGCAAAATTTGAGCTATAAATATGTTTCCTGTAGTAGAAATTTTTTGTTTACAAGCAAAAATCTTCCAGCGTTATATATTTCCATTGTTTCAGATTGCATTGTAGATAATATAATTTGTGTACAAAACAATGAAAATCACAAGACATATCAAGATAAAATTCTATATTTATTATTCAGTCATCAACTTCAATGAGCTTTTTTTTCTTTTTCGGAGGGGATTCGGCACTTCGACCAGTCTTTGTCTATTGTACCTTATGCCCCCAAGTGAGGTATCCCCGGGAGGAAGGATGAGGCAAGAGAAGACAGAGGGCGGCCATCCCAAGGAGCCACTACAGTGCAGAGTGCAGGGTCCCTACATTTTACTTAGATGGAAACCTCCCCTGGTAGGCCAGGACAACGGACATTCCTCTGTACTGCGGTTCGAAGACGGTCCCAGCAGTGGGTCCGGAGGCCGGCAACCGACCTACCAGAGGGAGTGGTGGCTCCCGCCGACACTTACATTAAAAGAGACCACCAGATGAGAAATGATATGAAATGATAATGGAGATGAAATTGAGAAAAAGGAAATTTGGGGGATGTAATTAACCTATCGAGCATTCGCTTAGCGACCCGAGAAACCCTCGAAAAAGCCCATGGGCCAGTTAGGTCGGCCATGTGAATCGAACCCGAGCCTCCCGAATGCGGGCCACAGACGTTTCAGTGATACTTTGTATTGGTTAGTGGTTCTACAGGACGCAATTGTTCCTCAAATTCTCCATAGAAAAATAATGCTACAGAGATGGCTTAACTGGCTTATGTCACAGACTGTTTATCTGACTGAGATATTTATCAATGTGCCAAATGAGAAAGGTATACAATTGTTTAGCCGATTTTCATTATTCTCCATGCAATTTAGCTATTTTGATCACTTCACTGCTACTATAAAATGGCTCTTTCTTGACATCTTTGGACATTTTCCCAAACTTCTAAGAAATTAGTGACTGTTATTTGTTCTTCATCTCTAAGAAATGCTCCGATCCTGAAAGTCCTGTAGGTGAGCAGGTTAATGCCAATTAAAATAGCTGCTACTGTGAATATCATTAAACATTGAGCTCTAAAAAGGCATGTAGACTTGACACAAACTACCAGAAAGCTTTGTTAATGGATATATTGCTACATAAGATGCAAATATTCGGACGTATTTATATTATTCTACTTTATCAATGAAATAAACATCTGTAACTATACTAACTTGTTACAGAAACAGAATTATTTGAGTAGAAAGGCATCTTCATCTTGGTAGAGTTATGCCATATTATGCCATATGTCTAAAAGCAATGAGCCATTTTAGATATGTATTGAAACATAAAATGTACAGACAACAGCTGTTCAGTTCAAATATTTAAATAAACTGTACAATTTGATATGCAACCTGCCAAAAGTTTCCACATTTCTCTTCTTATAACTTTATTATTTCCACTTGGTTCATTCATTCTTAATATTATTGACTCTTTATGTTTTCAGAATCACTGGAAGAGAGCCTACGCAAGGTCAATTTATGGAAAGGCTACATGCCACAATGTTATACTCGTCAAGCGCTGGTGGTAAGACATTCTACTACGTTGTGGCCAGCCAAAGTAATCGCGCGCCCATATAAAGCAAAATATACGCCTAGGGTAAGTTGTACTATAATTTGTTTGTGCTCTGACACTATTACGAATGTTCCTTTGCACATAAATCTTCCATTTTGAGTTCCTTGTAACTTTATATAAAATATAAAATGTTCCAGAAGCGGAAGGCCCAAACAGAAGCCAAGTCTCAGCAGACACTCCAATGCCGCAAAGGCATGGTGGCAATAAAAAGAGGAGCAAGACTTAAACGACGAACCACAGTGGAGTGCAAGTTGTGTGTGTAGTGGTGCAACAGTCATGTGGAGGTGTGTGTGTGTGTGTGTGTGTGTGTGTGTGTGTGTGTGTGTGTGTGTGTGTGTGTGTGTGTGTGTGTGTGTGTGTGTGTGTGTGTGTCTTTCTCTGTCATATACATATATACTAAGCAGACTGGCACTCTAAAATCAGAACAACTTATTTTCAACATAAAAATTCATATTTACAGTATAAACACAATTCTCCATCTTCGTTAAAATAAAACCTTATGCCTACCCTTAAATTGACAATATAACTGTTCAAATTAAATTTAAGTGTATAAATAGGACTACCAGAAAGTTAATTTCTAAAGTTATTTTAAGTTATGCAAATACTTTACATCAGAAGTTATTTGAGCTGTTTCTTAAAATGTTACCTGTTATCCTATGAATGTTCATAGTAATTTATAAGACAAATTTATTACTAAGGAAATGTTACATGAGAGACATTACATAAACAGAACTCCTTAAAAAGCATGTGAATTTCTGAATAACAGACATAGCATTTATTAAATACTACACTAGCAGAACTCGTAAATATGCTTGGGGTATACCATTTCTTAGAGAGGCTTCATTTTCTTTCACTAGCTCTCTGTTTTTGCCCGCCCCCTTGTATAAATAATCCTTCAGTTTCAGAAATGAAATTAAGTATTCATTTTCTGACATACTATAATGATTACACTATAAACGTTTACTGAGACACTGGTGTGAGCTTTAATATTGGGACTCCTAAGTTAGCTGCTAGTCTGAAAAGTCTAAATGTACTTGTGTTAGGAGGTAAAAAAAACTCGTAATTACTGATTACGTAGAAAATGAAGCTAGCTACAGTGAAGCAATACATATTACAGAAATAGAAATATTTGCCACTTAGGCTTCACTTATCTTAAAAAATAGGTGTTAGTACTTCTTTTCAAAAGGAAATCGATTTCACAAACAAATCGTTTGCGTCCTCAATCCACAGACAAATTCCGTTGTCTATCTACTAATCTACTCTTATTGATAATTACATGAAAAATAAAGGTTTTAACCGTTTTTCACATAAACTTGCTCTTTTTAATAGTTTGATCTATAGATTAATAAACATACCTCTGAATAAAGAAGAATTTCATAAAGAATATAAACATATTATTAACACTGCTTTAATTAATGTTTATAATAAAGATTTTATACAAAAGAAAAGTGAAAATTTTAAATATAAAACAAAACTGCTGTAATGATACTTCTACCATTAAAAAAATTAAAGACGATTGTAATTTTCAAAAATTTACTTATCACCCTTTCAATTTTTTGAAGAGGTTGGTATAACTTTAGTTCCTCAAAATAAATATAGTATTAAAAATTTACTACATTTTTCTAAAAAATATAAAATTCCTAATAATGGAAAATCTGGTATTTATCAATTTAATTATTTATATTGTGATTAGGTTTATATTTGAAAGAGGAAACTTAATTTGGAAACTAGAACAAAAGAACATGTTCATAACATTAGGTATAAACAAACTGATAAATCGGCCGTAGCAGATCATTTTGGTCATTTAACCATAAAACAAATCCTGAAGTGAAATTATTAAAACAATTAAACGCTCCGATAGATGTAATGGTGTGGGACAAATATGATTTTAAAAAATAAACTTCGCGTAATAAATTTCGAAATACCAGCCGTTGATTCTATTTTTAGGTTTGTTTCGTTTTCAGATGTTGGTAATACTAAAAACACATAAGAAAGGCATGGTAACTATTATACATGACAACGGATTTTATCTGTGGACTGAGAACGCAAACGATTTCCATTTGAAAAGAAGTACCAACACCAATTTGTTAAGATAAGTGAAGCCTAAGTGGCAAATATTTTATTTGTGTAATATCGTAATTACTGTTTATTTAAAAGCACTTCTGTGAAATTTGATCAAATTTTGTTGTACATTTTTTCTTGTGTTTCTTTGTTTATTATTGTGGAGAATCAGAAGAGCAACATATGAAACTCTTATCTGGAGTGGTCTCTGAAGTGTGTTTTTTTATAATTTCCTTTCATTGAGTCCCAAAAGAACCTGCAAATAAAGAGTATGATGCAGAGGATCCTAAAGAAGCCTATTTCATGGGACAAGAACATTGGTTATCAGTATTTCCAAGAATGTGACTACAAAAACTGCAATCTCACTCACTAATAAATAAGTATTGTAAAAACTGTTAGTTAAATGCTCAATTACAAGCATTCATTATAAGCAATTAGTTCATCTGCCCCTTATTTTACTTATTTACATATTAACAGCATAGAGATAAAAACATAGAAATAACATAACCACATTAAAAGAAAATATTAGAAGCGAGAATGCAAAGTTATTATACAGGGTGTATATAAATGAATATCGGAATTTTAACTCTTTATAATATTTATTACATTCAACTCACAGTTATAAATATCTCAAATGAAAAAACAACTCAAATTTACCAAGAACCTTATAAATGTTCAATGCGACTACCCTTTGTCACACGGCACACATCGAGTCTATAGCCGAGTTCTTCCCTAAACGTTGATAAGTGTGTATTCAGTAATTGTAGGAAAAGCTGCTACAATCCGGTTTCTTAGTTCAGGGAGGTCAGCTGGTGGTGGAGGCACGTACAAGCGATCTTTGATGAAGCCCCAAAGGTAAAAATCGCATGTCGTTAGGTCAAGAGAACTTGGAGGCCATGCATAGGAAGCCCTGTCATTAGGGCCCTTGCGGCCTATCCAGCGCTCGGGTACAGTGACGTTCAACCAATCGCGTACTTCGTTATGCCAGTGAGGTGGCGCACCATCTTGCTGGAAAATGAAGTTCTCCGACTCAATTTCTTCCAACTGAGGGAAGAGCCAGTGTTCTACGTATCAAGGTAAGAAGTACCAGTTACAGTAGTTCACTAGAAAAGAAAGGCCCATAAACTTTTCGCCGGGATACGGCAAAAAAAAAAAAAAAAAAACATTCACTTTAGGGGAATCTCGTTGCATTTGTAGCATCTCGTGAGGATTTTCTGAGCCCCAGATGCGCACATTATGAGTGTTAACATGTCCACTAAGGTGAAAGGTCCATTCATCACTGAAGACAACACGATCCATAAAATCGTCATCGTCATGAAACACACATCGTCATGAAACAACATGTCGTTTGCGAAATTGACACGTAATCCGTGGTCTGTCGGCTTTGGAGCGTGTAATAACTGCAAACGGTAAGGACGCAGCCGTAAGCGTTTTCTTACAACTTTCCAAACAGTCGACACAGGAACTTGTAATTCACGACTAGCCTTCCGGACTGATTTCTTTGCGCTACGAGTGAACGACTCTCTCACTCACTCAACAAACTCTTCACTCACTCTTGGTCGTCCCGTGCTCTTCCCTTTACAAAGGCAGTCGGTATCTTCAAACTGATGATACCATCTACGAATGTTATTACCACTAGAAGACGCCCGCCTCGGTAGCGCGGTGGTAGCATGTCTGCCTCACGTTCGAGAGGTCTCGAGTTCGAATCTCGGTCAGGGTGAGGTACCTGGATAAGGTTTTTTCCGGGGCTTTCCCTCATCCTAAAAGACTAATGTCGGATAACTCAAAGCTCTATGGACCTTGGGCTCATTTGAGCATCATTTCACCCATTCCATTCATCGTCCGATATGACAAACTTGGAGGACGTAAATTACAAACAAAATAAAATCACTAGGAGGATCACAACCGAACTTAATGCGGAACGCACGTTGCACAGTAACTACAGATTCGGTCTTTGCAAACTGCAAAACACAAAACGCTTTCTGGTTACTAGTCGCCATCTTTGCTACTGTTTTTTTTTTTGTTGTTGTTGTAATTTACGTCCTCCAACGTTAAGTCTTATCGGACGATCTATGAAATGGGTGAAATGATGGGGGTACATGGAGCTTAGAATTACCCGACATTCGTCTTTCAGGATGAGGGAAAACCCCGGAAAACCTTATCCAAGTAACTCACCCTGACCAAGATTCGAACTCGGGACCTCTTGAACGTGAGGCAGACATGCTACTCCCACGCTACCGAGGCGGGCTATCTTTGCTCTTGCCACTCTTTAGCGGATTGCGGCAGAAACATTGCTCGCAAATGCGCACTGATATCAACAAACAAAACTGTTGAGTTGATTTTTCATTTGACATATAATATGTAATAAATATTATAAAGAGTGAAAACCCCGATATTCATTGATATACACTCTGTATTTCTCAACCTCCTCCAATCGTGTTCTAAATCACAAGCCGGAGCTGACTCCACTCGCCACGTGTTACACGCTACATGTGCTCACGTAAGTTTTGCAACACTGGGACTATATAGCAGCGCTAACTTGGCGACAAAAAATTGAGAGCACCGCGAAACATGAGCCATCATGCGCCTCTCGTCACTTCTTTTTCAACGGTTTACCATGGTTGTGTTTTATTACTGCTTTTAAGTTGCTTAGAATGCTCTGAGCTTGTGAGCTATGCGAGCTATACAGGAAATGCAGTCGTAAATATCAAATTAAGAAAAGCGACTCCACACTATAAACAATAACATCTTAATCAGCATTCACGTCAAGATCTACCGGTCGTTCCGAGAGAATGTCTGGCTGTACCGTGGCCGAATGTTCAGACCCCTCGTCTCTCACCAAAGCGGCCCGGGTTTGATCCTAGGCGACTGTATGTGAGATGTGTGGTGGACAAAGCGGTGTAGGGGCAGGTTTCCTCCCGGTGCTCCGGTTTCCCCGCCATCTCATTCCACCGGAGCTGCATTTTTTCATGTATCATTGTCACCGCCTGCGGTGCCACGTGTAGTAAAAGCGGGCGTTAAACACTACAAAAACTGGCATGTGTAGGTTTGCAAGTTGTCCTTTAGAAATATAAGTTAGGCTGCATTAGTAATAAGTTAATATATAAATTCGCCTGTCTTCTGTCTAATCAATAGATATCTATTTTTACTTTCTCAACTACGTACTATAATAAATAGGGAAAGTACTGCAATATACCCAAAATTTCAAGACCCTCAGTTCAGTGGAAGTGCATATTTTAAGGTCTCCTGAGTCCAAAAAAGCATTATAGGAATTAAGTCCATGTGTGTGCGTGCGTGCGTTCCTGTGTCTACCTGTGGAGAGCATAACTGAAAAACGAAATGTCGGTGTTAAGTACCAAACTTGATCCTTATGTCATCCTCCAAGGATACGGCACGAAGATTTTCAAGAAAATCCTTCACCCCAGACTACCCTTTAAATGTAACATTTTTCATTGTTTTATATTTTTAGGACAAATGGAATTTATATCTTAAATTTTCTGGAGATGTCCTCAGACATCGTCTTCTTTTGTGACTTCTGTCGCAAGAAATAGACAAAAGCGTACTATGCAAAAAATGTAGATCTTAAAACACAAAATTCGTGTCATATTCGCTTTTTTCGTGGAGTGAGATATTTCAGGGGTATTCCTTCTCATTTGAGAATTTTCCAATACTTGTACTTTTTTCAAAAGATAAGTAATTCTTTCCTTTTAGCTCTCGATCATGAAAGAGAACGAAATTTATAGTAATCAACTTTCAAAAGATTTAACTATCACGTAAAGCGATATTTCCAAATTCCCGTTAGGTGCCTACAAGAAAATTAGCAATAAGATAATCATTGCAAATGTTAACTCGAATAGGATGTAGAGGAACAAGCGTTTGTTGTAAATACGTCTTTTGTAAATATTCCATTCAAAGTTCATGAGCACAAAATATATCTGCGTGGTATAGCGGTTAAAGCTAAAACGTGGGGAATAGAATCATTCGCATACTACTACTCCGAAACTAATTCGCGCGGAACAGCAATCAGAAAACTACCCACAAAACTGTACTTTTAGGAGGTGGTAACGGTATCTGTGCAAATAAACAATACCACGCATTACCTCCCCTGAATCAGTCAAAGAAGTTTGTCTTACCACTTCTCTCTCTCTCTCTTCCCGCGCAGATTTTTACATCAGGATTGAAGTAGCCTGAGATATGCTATACCTTCTAAAAGATTATATCTAAAGTAAAAGGTTCTATTTAACAGGTATATTTTTAAATTAAATGTTGCAAAATTTGAGCTATAAATATGTTTCCTGTAGTAGAAATTTCTTGTTTACAAGCAAAAATCTTCCAGCGTTATATATTTCCATTGTTTCAGATTGCATTGTAGATAATATAATTTGTGTACAAAACAATGAAAATCACAAGACATATCAAGATAAAATTCTATATTTATTATTCAGTCATCAACTTCAGTGAGCTTTTTTTCTTTTTCGGAGGGGATTCGGCACTTCGACCAGTCTTTGTCTATTGTACCTTATGCCCCCAAGTGAGGTATTCCCGGGAGGAAGGATGAGGCAAGAGAAGACAGAGGGCGGCCATCCCAAGGAGCCACTACAGTGCAGAGTGCAGGGTCCCTACATTTTACTTAGATGGAAACCTCCCCTGGTAGGCCAGGACAACGGACATTCCTCTGTACTGCGGTTCGAAGACGGTCCCAGCAGTGGGTCCGGAGGCCGGCAACCGACCTACCAGAGGGAGTGGTGGCTCCCGCCGACACTTCTACATTAAAAGAGACCACCAGATGAGAGATGATATGAAATGATAATGGAGATGAAATTGAGAAAAAGGAAATTTGGGGGATGTAATTAACCTATCGAGCATTCGCTTAGCGACCCGAGAAACCCTCGAAAAAGCCCATGGGTCAGTTAGGTCGTCCACGTGAATCGAAGCCGAGCCTCCCGAATGCGGGCCACAGACGTTTCAGTGATACTTTGTATTGGTTAGTGGTTCTACAGGACGCAATTGTTCCTCAAATTCTCCATAGAAAAATAATGCTACAGAGATGGCTTAACTGGCTTATGTCACAGACTGTTTATCTGACTGAGATATTTATCAATGTGCCAAATGAGAAAGGTATACAATTGTTTAGCCGATTTTCATTATTCTCCATGCAATTTAGCTATTTTGATCACTTCACTGCTACTATAAAATGGCTCTTTCTTGACATCTTTGGACATTTTCCCAAACTTCTAAGAAATTAGTGACTGTTATTTGTTCTTCATCTCTAAGAAATGCTCCAATCCTGAAAGTCCTGTAGGTGAGCAGGTTAATGCCAATTAAAATAGCTGCTACTGTGAATATCATTAAACATTGAGCTCTAAAAAGGCATGTAGACTTGACACAAACTACCAGAAAGCTTTGCTAATGGATATATTGCTACATAAGATGCAAATATTCGGACGTATTTATATTATTCTACTTTATCAATGAAATAAACATCTGTAACTATACTAACTTGTTACAGAAACAGAATTATTCGAGTAGAAAGGCATCTTCATCTTGCTAGAGTTATGCCATATTATGCCATATGTCTAAAAGCAATGAGCCATTTTAGATATGTATTGAAACATAAAATGTACAGACAACAGCTGTTCAGTTCAAATATTTAAATAAACTGTACAATTTGATATGCAACCTGCCAAAAGTTTCCACATTTCTCTTCTTATAACTTTATTATTTTCACTTGGTTCATTCATTCTTAATATTATTGTCTCTTTATGTCATGGTAACTATTGTACATGACAACGGAGTTTATCTGTGAACTGAGAACGCAAACGATTTCCATTTGAAAAGAAGTACCAACACCAATTTGTTAAGATAAGTGAAGCCTAAGTGGAAAATATTTTTATTTGTGTAATATCGTAATTACTGTTTATTTAAAAGCACTTCTGTGAAATTTGATCAAATTTTGTTGTACATTTTTTCTTGTGTTTCTTTGTTTATTATTGTGGAGAGTCAGAAGAGCAACATATGAAACTCTTATCTGGAGTGGTCTCTGAAGTGTGTTTTTTTATAATTTCCTTTCATTGAGTCCCAAAAGAACCTGCAAATAAAAAGTATGATGCAGAGGATCCTAAAGAAGCCTATTTCATGGGACAAGAACATTGGTTATCAGTATTTCCAAGAATGTGACTACAAAAACTGCAATCTCACTCACTAATAAATAAGTATTGTAAAAACTGTTAGTTAAATGCTCAATTACAAGCATTCATTATAAGCAATTAGTTCATCTGCCCCTTATTTTACTTATTTACATATTAACAGCATAGAGTAAAAACATAGAAATAACATAACCACATTAAAAGAAAATATTAGAAGCGAGAATGCAAAGTTATAATACAGGGTGTATATAAATGAATATCGGAATTTTAACTCTTTATAATATTTATTACATTCAACTCACCGTTATAAATATCTCAAATGAAAAAACAACTCAAATTTAACAAGAACCTTATAAATGTTCAATGTGACTACCCTTTGTCACACGGCACACATCGAGTCTATAGCCGAGTTCTTCCCTAAACATTGATAAGTGTGTATTCAGTAATTGTAGCAAAAGCTGCTACAATCCGTTTTCTTAGTTCAGGGAGGTCAGCTGGTGGTGGAGGCACGTACATGCGATCCTTGATGAAGCCCCAAAGGTAAAAATTGCATGTCGTTAGGTCAGGAGAACGTGGAGGCCATGCATAGGAAGCCTTGTCATTGGGGCCCTTGTGGCCTATCCAGCGCTCGGGTACAGTGACGTTCAACCAATCGCGTACTTCGTTATGCCAGTAAGGTGGTGCACCATCTTGCTGGAAAATGAAGTTCTCCGACTCATTTTCTTCCAACTGGGGAAGAGCCAGTGTTCTACGTATCAAGGTAAGAAGTGCCAGTTACAGTAGGTTCACCAGAAAAGAAAGGCCCATAAACTTATCGCCGGGATACGGCACCAAAAAAAAAAAAAAAAAAAAAACATTCACTTTAGGGGAATCTCATTGCATTTGTAGCATCTCGTGAGGATTTTCTGAGCCCCAGATGCGCACATATGGAGAACAAGTTGAGACCTGTAGCAGGCCACCTGTGAATTATTTCCCTAGGCCAGCAGGATGTATGATTCAGCAGTCCAAAGTACATGTTTTGCCAGTCAGCAGAATTTACGCTTGATCATACATATTTTACATACAGATGTGCCCAGACTCAAGGCACTGAAAATAAATGTTACAGAATAATTATTACAGAAATTTCCAAATCTTGCTCAGCCTATACACACAACAGTATTTATCACAGGAAACCCTCATTAATTTTATTACATAAGAAAGATTAATTTTACATAATAAATAACACCATATAAAAAGTTGCTGTAAAAGCAGGAATATTTATAAGAGGAAGCAGGAATGTTTATCTTAGTACAAAATAAGTTTCAACCAACACTATGTACTTTCTGCTGCTATACATAATGCCAAAGTAAGAACAAGTCTCGGTCATGTTGTTATAAATGACAGCTAATCAATTGAAGAACTCTGTGGTTTCAAACTTGGCCATTTTCTTTTTATGTACTCAGACACATGCAGCACACCCCATTCTCTGCTGGCAACATGAAGGTTTGCACCAATGACTTTACTGTTTATGTGTGGGTTGTGAAGCTCAGCAACCTGCAGATCAAAGGTGAAAATATATTAATATGTGTATAGTTTTACACATTTCTCATAAAATATTACAGAAACAATACAAAAATGAGATGCTATACAGCTGAAGACAAAAAATATATTTTAATCCAGAATCTGTTCAACCAACTGTTACTTTTACTATTGAAAATGATAGAAAGCATGAATGTGTCTCAACGGCATAACTCAAACACTGCAATATGAAGGTTTGCACACTGACTTTACTGTGTGGGAGGGTTGTGAAACTCAGCAACCTACGGATCAAAGATCAAAATATATTAATATGTATATAGTTTTACACATTTCTTATAAAATGTTGCAGAAACAATGCATAAGTTAGACAATATATAGGTGAAGATAAAAAATATATTTTAATCCAGAATCCGTTCAACCAATTGTTATTTTTACTATTGAAAATGACAGAGGGCATGAATGTGTGTCAACAGCATAACTCAAACACAAAATGCCCATCAAACTTGGCATTTCAGTTCAGAATCTTAAAGGTTAAACCCACCCCCCACCCCACACCAAGACAAAACTTCTTTTTACATGGAAAAAGCATTTTATTGATTTTTTCCGAAATGGCTCTTTAAAGATTTTAAGTAATATACCACAAGTTTGCATGACAATTAAAATATGTGTGAATTTACTATGAATTGGTTATGAAAGTTTCTTTAACTCGTAAACCATAAGAGATGAGAAACAAATGTCTACACAAAAAATCATAGTTCTCACTAAAACATACACTTAATCTAACTTTTTTGTAACAGTCACTTATGAGATATTCTTGCAAATGGTTTAAATTTTTAATTTTTTTTTCTTATGGTCATTAAAGAGTGAGATTATAAACCCTACATATTGCAAACCACTTTTTAAGGTTTGATTACTGCCTCAGGCTACGGTATCTCTCTTGCACAGAGCATGTAAAATGTTTTCCAGTTGATGAGGCTCTAGGCTCAGGTACAGTATTATCTCAAAAGAGTAATTTACTTTGTGTGTATTCTCTTATGTGGGGTGAGCTGAAAAAACATAAAACTACATATTTTATTCTATACTTCTAACTAAACAACAGATATCAGCCAATTTTTTTCTCGATGTACTTAAACAAGTAATGTTGCTTTGCTTTTCAAAGTTTTCTTGTCAATCAATAAATTCATTTGGAACCCTTGTTACTCTCAAGTATTCTTCTAATTCTTTTGTAAACAGTTTATGGCCCCTTTTCTTCATCAAATATTGGTGGAGTTTCCTTGTTTTTTTTTTTTTTTTTTTTATGTTCATCCTTCGTTAAGTCATATGGGATGATGATTGAAATGGATAAAATGATGCTCCAGTGAGCCCAGGGTCCATGGAACTTAGATTTACCCAACATTCGTCTTTCAGGTTAAGGGAAAACCCTGGAAAAAACCTTATGCAGATAACTCACCCTGACCAGGATTCAAACTTGGGACCTCTTGAATGTGAGGTAGACATGCTACCATCTAGGCTACCAAGGCAGACATTGGTGAAGTGATATCATTTAAGATTGTGTGTGCATGCGCATTTGCATGTTTTTGTATCTTTTACATTATAAAATCAAAAGACTCATTATTTTATATAGCTGTAACGCTGTCGCACATTTCTAAATGCCCTTCTTCCCACATTGGTGATGCAATCACATGTTGGCTTAATTTCTGAAAATTCTTCTTCCCCATCTGCAATTCATCATGTATTAACCTAATTTCTTTCCTTATTTTATTATTAACTTTTAAATTATTTTGTTCAATATTTTTCATAGTTACTTGATGTATTTGCAACACCTCTGCTAACATATTAATTTCTGCCTGTACTATACCTTTACTTATTTCAGATTTACATTATCTTTGCTTACATTTTTCTATTTGTTGGTCAATTACTCTCCTTATTTCTACTGCCTGTTCTGATTCAAAATGATCCCTTTCTAATTATAACTTTTCTATTTCTTTGATTAAATTCGAATTTCTTCCACTGATGTCACTCTCCAAATTATTCCTACATTCTCTCATCTCATATCTACACTTACCCCCTCTTCTTCTAGTAAAGCTTTGTTTTCTCTCATCTCAATCTCTAAACTACCCATCCTATTTCCTACAATTTCTGTTTTACTTTCAAGAGTACTTCAGTTTCACTTATTTTCCTCTTTACATTTTCTATGTTTCTTTCACATTCTTCTCTACCCACTTCTACTTTCTTTCCTAACTTTTTTAATTTCCACTTTTCTGATTTTTTCTGATTCCCTTAAATTTTGATTCAATTCTACCATTTTTCTCTTACCTATTTCTATTTTTTCTTGTAACTTCCATTTCTGCTTTCCTGATATCTATTTCTATTTTCTATCTAAGTCTACCATTTCTCTCCTATTTATTTCCATCATTTCTTATAACACACTCATTACTGCACTTCCACCCCTTACAACACCTGTTTGTGGACTTCAAATTATATCCATTTCATCACTTATTGTTTGTTCCCTTTGCTATCCTACTTCTACCTCTTCTAAAGTTGCTACATCGTTCTGTGACACTGTTTTTCCTACTATTTTATTACTACATAATAACAAATGTAAAACATTTATTAAAATATTTCAATAAAAAATTAACGTTTTATCTCCTACTTTTCACTGCCTTCTTTCTTGATACCGTTCTTGGATGGAAATCCTCAGGTACCAGAAGTTACTTGCAACCAGTAATGTGGTTTGAAGTCCCAGGATGATAAAATGTTTTGTCAGTAAACTGCAATCTACATACTGGCCTTGGAATTTCGTAGTCTTCTCTTTCACCAAATCGTGCTCCATATTGGGCGCCAAATATGATGTGTATATTTCAAAAACATGATTGTTAATTTCCAATGATTGTTTTACAAATGATGTTTAGTAAGAATTATCAATTTTAAACTCTCATCCGGTGAGCTGAATCTTATTTTCATGTCAGGTCATGTTGTGGTGAAATAATTACTCCAATATTATACATAGATTATTGGTTCTTGGTGCTAAAATTATACAATGGACTCTAGAAGCTTTCTCTTCCAACAAACGTTATCTTCTAACAAGCTTTTCCTCCTAACAAACTTTTTCTTCTTATTCAACAAACTTTTTTAGTTACCTTGGATATGTGATCCTCAAAGTTTTCACAATACTTATACAATAATGATGGAATTCGAAGTTAAATACAAACATTATAAACAAATGTAAACAAAACATATCAAATAATAAACCATAATCCTATGAGTAAGAACAATGATATTATGAAGCACAAAATTACTATACTTTTGAGTCAAACTAGTACTGAATGCTCCATTTATTGCTAGTGTTTACCTAGAATGCGTTTCATTAGGACCTTCCTAACATCTTCAGCTAATGTCGACTATTAAATATTTGTTTGGTGAACTCCTTGGTGGCAATAGGGGCATCTCTGTCAGTATCTTGATGAACTTGAAGATAGGGTTCTCTTCAAAGGTGGTCCCGAAATTGAACAGTTTTCATTCATATCACTTTATGAATATTTTTTCTCACACGGTTAATGCAGTTGGACCCTGAACACTTATTAATAAGTGGATTTCTCATTCTATATTGTGATTATCATTCCAAAAATGGTATGCTACTGCCGATTTATCTATTTCTTTGTTCCTGATGTTCCTAAAATGCTCTTTAAGCCTAATGTTCATATTCCATTTAGTTTTTCCAATCTAAAAGTTGTCACAGCCTTTGCAGTTTATCCGGAACACAGCTGATTTTTTGTCTGTGAGTATCTCCTTTGTATTACATGATTTCAGAAGGTGTTGTACATTGAATTTGTTCTGTGAGGCCAAAGTAATGTTGTGATCTTTGAAGACTTTTTGGAAAAGGTATATAGTTCTTGGATACGTAAATTTTCTGTATGAAGTTTTATTGCTGATTGGGGAAAGAGTAGTTACTTGTGTGCATCTTTGTTGTCTTTTGAATTTATAAATTTTCTTTTTGACCAATTAAGCACTGAATCCATTGTATTCTGCAATGTGAATTAATTTAGTGTACTCTTTGATATATTCCACCTTGTTTAAAGGTACATTAACCAGCCTGTAAGTTAAACTGTTGATAACAACCTGCTTAATGTTTAATGTTTATTTATTCGTCATTTGGTAATTACAAACAATTACAATAGACTTCGTCATCCAGAATATAAATATAAACAAATTATATACATAAGCACATTACTCACAGACATGGACAAATGCGCAAGACCCACCCACCCCCACACCTCCACTGCACACGCATGCGCGCGCGCGCACACACACACACACACACACACACACACACACACACACACACACACACACACACACACACACACACACAATACTTAAGAATACAATTTACAATTCCCTCTTGTGTTGTTCATAAAACTCCTGCAAACAATAAAACGGATTTCTTATCAGCCTGATCTTGTTTTATCTTGGGTTATATCCATCTGATTTTATGAAATTTTCTGTGTGTGTTTCTTTCCTATGTATGCCAAATTCTAGTTTTGTATGTTTTATGATTAGTTTGAAATCTAACAAAGGGATTTCACTGCTTGTCTCTTTTTCTATGGAAAATACTGCAGGATTTTGTAAATTAAGTAGTTTCAACACATCATCCACCTGTTTCTCATTTACTATCACCCAAATGTCATTCACATATCTATACCAATGTTTGAAAATTTAGTGGGAATGCCTTTGTGATATGGGTTTCCAAAAAGCTCATGAAGAGGTCTGCCAGAAATGGGGACAACAGGTTGCCCATAGACAGTACTGATTTTTAAAAATCCTTTCATGGAAGTGTTGAAAACAGTGTTGAGAACAAGTCGATGTCCGGCTGAAGATAGAGGGAAGGCCTCAGAAACCGGTTCCGGGAAAATTTAAAAGTGAGTGTTGTTTTGTGTTATTAATCGACTCCCAATTAATTTAATTAGTACTGATTTTTGTTTGAAAAATTTGTCATTGAATGTAAAAAACGACTGTTCAATGCAGATGATGTTAAGTGAAGGTATGATATTCTGGTCTAATTGTAGGGACCGAAGCCATATTTGTATGTACCCCATGAGTTTGTCTCTTGGCACACTTGGGAGCAAGGAGATTACATCAAAAGATACCATTCGGTCGGTGGGAGAAAATTCTAGGTCTGTAGTTTTGTTGATGAATTCCAAAAAAATTTTAATACTGTGAATTTCAAATTTTGGTAGCTCCTTAAATGTTTTGTTTAGCCATTTGGACAGTTTGTAGCAGGGTGTGTTTATGTTGTTGATGATTAGGCGCATCTTATTTCCTGTTTTATGAATTTTGGATAATCCATGTATGTTAGCTACTGTAGGGCTGTCTGATTTCAAGCTACAGATAACCCTACAGTAGCTAACCTATATGGATGCACGACTGTTTTGTAAAGGCATGATGTGTGTTTCAATACTTCTGTTACAATACTTCTGTTCACTTTAATTTACTTTAGAAGTTTCAAGATGTTTCAGACAACAGCCATATGATTTAAACTTTCATGTCATATACACAATTTCACGTCTGCTGAATAAAAATAAGCTGGAAAGATTCTAACTTATGTTTGTGGCATAAATAAAATCTCTGAAATATGCCAAATACAAAATGTTGTACTATTTCATATGGCGGAAGGAAATGTAATGAGTGAGTGCATTAGAAGTTAAGGACAGACTTATGAAAAGTCATACAAATATTTTTTCAGTTATCCTATTTGAAGCAGTAAAAATGAATCACATTTCCTAAAAATAGGCATAAAAGTCAGCAATAATGCTCAGAATGAATTACCTGTGTTGAACATGCAGCAGCAGGATCACCTGTTGTGGTCAATCTTTTCGTCCAGAACTCATTGCCAGGTAGAGCATTCCCATCCCAAGGATAGGAAACTACCAGAAGCTTATTGGCATCTGCCGGATCTGACAGCTTTTCTTGTGGAGATCTCTTAGAAAAAATAATATTTATGCCTGGTCCTGAAACATTTGAAAGTCAGTTGGTGTGGAAAGCATATTGGTCAGCAGTGCTAGCATTTATTTCCAGAGATCCCAGGTTCAGTTCTCACCCAGTAGAAATTTTTAATTAGGATTATTTCCAACCCTTTGTTGAGTCATAAAGCATGAATAAGTGTTTTAATATTAAATCCAAAAATAAAAAAACAACATGCAGCTTAACAGAGTAAGCAAGTTGTTTGAAAACCTAAAATTGCCAACATGATCATAAAAAAAGAATCATTCAATGGCAACTGAAGTATAAACTATTGAACTGTTATGTAAAACTTTCTACTTATTTAAATGAGAGCACAAGTCACTGAATTAAATTTAAAAATTTAACTAATAATGTTTATGTATCCCAACTCTTAATTTTTATTAATAAACATTCTGTAGTCAGTTTTTTTCACACTAAATCACTTACTTTTAAATTTTTTTAGAGACCAGTTTCGGGAGCAGTTACTTCCATTTTCAACCTCAAAGGTCTGACTGTAGCTGCATTCAGTTTTCTCTCTGGTGATGGAACAATGAACTTCACTAAATTTTTGACTAGTAGGATTTCGACATTTATTAGTCTGTGTCTTTCCATATTAAGATATTCTCACATATTGTTAGTTTTTTGTGGCTTATCACACCTTTAAATAATTTCGAATTTGAGTCAAGCTTATGGTTTTCATTCAAGTGAAGTGGTATTGCTGACTTGTCTTTCTGTTTCAATTTGATGCTTCTAAAATGTTCTTTGCTCTGGTTTTTAGATTTATTTATGATTTTCCATATGTAGAAGTTTACACAATCCTTTACTGCTAATTTGGTATATTTTGAATCTATTGATTAATGAAATTTCATCCTTTGTTTTCAAGTATAAAACTTATAAATTTCCTTGAAATAAAACTACCACTACCCAATCGGCAAACTCTACTGTACCAATCAATAAATGCAGGGGAAGGCCGGTGGAGGGGGGCGTGTGGCATCCGTACCGCTTGTAGAGGCGAGACAGAGTGGAGGGAGGGGAAACCACAGGGGTGGCTGAATCTTCGTTTCCCCCTCCTCCTGCCGCCTGAAAGAGCGTGAAACATCAAGAATGTTTTCCCCCTCCATGAAAAAAGAAATCTTGAGAAACATTTAGCCACCGATCAATACAGGAGAGGCGACCGTCAGTTGAGTTGAGTCAGTCGTGGCGAGCAGTGTGAGGAGCGCCCAGTGTACGTGGACAGACGAACTGGTGAAATTGTAATTGTGTGCATTACGTAATTCTATGTAATCGGCAAGTGTTCACATTGTAATTTGGTGGAAATAAAGAACATTTTTGAGTGGTGCAATTGGACTTTTTATTTCACAAAGTCACAATACATACTACTATATCTCAAGTGCAAAAACAAACATGTGATAATTTTTACAAATATAGCAATTTGTAACTTAAAACTTCACTTATTTTATAAGAAATGATGATACTTTTCTTATAAATTGTTTGGGATCGCGATTTCATGGAAATTCTTCCACATCCTCAGCCGGAACCAACAAAACTGTTGTCACCATTACAAACGCTAGATGTTAATATGTTCTTGTTAGTACTACCAAAATCTGAAAATAAAACAAATATAAAAACAAAATTGACTGCCGGCATTTCAAAATTCATTACCCGATGTTTGTTTTTTTAAAATAAGTATATTTTACCAAACCAATAAATAAATAGTACAAGTACATAGAAATCAAGAAATGAAATATTTTAATTTTCATATGTGCTGCATTCAAATAAGAACAAAATTGATTATGTTGCATTTCCTATTAAATTGTTCAAAACTGCTTTTTCATAGCTAATAAATAATATCCTGTGATAATGCTGTCCTGATTATTACGTGTTTAGGCCACAGACCCTTAAAAGAGCATAACTGTGTGTTTTACTCTGCATGTGCAAGTGCATATGCATGTGTGTATGCATATCCATATGCATATGCATGTGTCTGTGTACATGTGACAAGAGAACAAAATCAGTAAAGACTATATCAAAGAGTAAACTAAATAAATACGTAAAATATGAAGCATAGAAATATATACAAATATAATTTGTAACTTAAAGCTTCACTTATCTTATAAGAAAAGTAACATCATTTCTTAGAAGATAATTGAAGTTTTAAGTTACAAATTATTATATTTGTATATAATGAACTAGGTATTTATACTCAACCCGAATTCACATTTTCTATTAATATGTGCATGCATTTATTTTTATTTTTTAAATAACGATTTATTTCAGCATGTTCCATTACAGAAAATGTAATACGAGGGGCACTATTTATATTTTAAGCCTTGGTAACCCTGAATGTTGTAGGTGCCATCTGACGTTTCCAATGGAAAGTTTGACATTGTTGACAATAATCTACTTCAGATACTTTGTCAATACAGTGCCATTTGTTTTGTTTACATTAACTTGAAAATTGTGTCTCAACAAAAACATAGAATTAACTCATGAATATGTTGGTGTAATGATTTATTAAGACTTTCAACATGGATTATCAAGACAAGAGTGCATCGATCAATTAAATTCCACATTTAGCGATGAAGCTCCATCCTTTGCTACTGTGAAACGCTGTTATAACGAATTTAATTGTGGCCGCTGTTCGCTCAATGATGAAGTTCATGCAGGTCATCCAAAATCAGTTGTGGCAGAAAACATTGATGCTTTGCAAAAACTAATAATGAAAGATCGTCATGCAACATATTGTGAGATTTAGCAACCCTAGGCATTAGTTCCACCAGCATATATAAAATATTCCATGATAATTTAGCCATGAAAAAGTTTTGCTCTCGTTGGATCCCACATAATTTGATACAATCTCAAAAAGATGCTCGTGTCGACTGATGTACAGAAATGCTTAAGAAATATAATGCTGGTTCCTCAAAAGATGTATATAAGATAGTAAAAGGTGACGAATCATGGATCTATGTGTATAAGCCAGAACATAAACAGCAGTTGACTGTATGGGTGTTTCAAGATGAAGCAAATCCAATAAAAGTTACTAAAATTAGGCAAGTAAGTCAACCTTGAATATACTTTTCTCCACTTACAAGTGAGAAAAGTATATACAAGGTTGACTGACTTGCCTAATTTTAGTAACAATGGCACTCCACTTTCTGAAATACTTCTTTTTATTCTATATACCAATAAAAGTTGATTGCACTCGAAGCACTTCAAAGCAAATGGTCCCTTGCTTTTTCAGCAAAACTGGCCATGTGGCAACAATGCCTTTAGAGGAACGTGAAATGGTCAATGCTGAATGGTACACAACCATTTGTTTGCTGGAAGTCTTAGGTGAAGTAAGGAAAACCAACAAGAACCATAGGATTGTTCTTCATCAAGACAATGCAAGCACACACACATCTCATCTAACAACAGTGTATTTGAAAGCTCAAAAACTCGAACTGATGGGTCATTTGCCATACAGTCCTGATTTGGTACCCAATGACTTCTTTTTGTTCAAGAATAAATTGCGTTGACCACAATTTTCGTCAGCAGAAGCCATGATAGGTGTCTCAAGAAGACTGGAATAAATGCTTTGACAAATGGTTCACACAGATGCAAAAATGTATTAATCATTAAGGAGAATATTTTGAAAAACAATAAAGCAGTTTTCAATCATAAATTACTTTGTTTTAATTCTTAGGTTCAAAATATAAATAGTACCCCCTGTACTACATACACATGTTTTACATAATTATAGTTATCTTACATTAATGTACAATTATATGTTGATAGTTATTTTTAAAAGTTTGAAGAATATATTATTTACATATTTTTGACATAATTTTTTTTTCCACTAGTTCTTATTTGTTAATAGGCCACTTTCCATCTAACCTTGTAACTGCCTTTTAAAATACTTTCTTTCACTTTTTAATATCTCACACTCTCATGGGATTTGGTCCGCGTTTGAGTTTTCTATCTATACATGCATGTTGGATCATTTGTTAACTTGAATCTATGGAAGTATTCACCAAACTTTCTATCATCAGTTCTTCTTCTCCTTTTCTCCCTCCCCCTCCCCCTTCCCCTTCTCCTTCTTCTTCTGCTTCTAGGTTAGACTATAAAACCTGTTCCCATCAAAAGACATCTTGCCTTCTGGTTTTTGGTTGTTCTCTTGAATGCCATCCTTCTGGTTTGTACTGCAGTGCTAAGTTTGTAAGTCTGGTACTATCCATTATCCAGTACTTACGGCTGTAAAATTATGTGTTAGCAATTTCATTATAAGTCTTTTCTTAACGCTAGGAAAATAGGCTTTAGTAATTGCACCGTTCTTTGTGCGTGTGTGCATACATGTGTGTCCTGCAACTGTCTATCTACATTTCCTATTACTCAAACTGCTTTTTTTCTAAGCTCAAATATAATTTTCATTTCTGCTGCTGTGATGCTCCTACACAATGTTATCCTGCATTTTATGTGTGAGTATATTAATGCATAGTAAACCTGTTTTACTGTAGTTTTGTCCATTGTTTTCCTAACCTGAATCATAATATGTATGCCTTTATTTAGCTTCTTTGTGATATGTCTTGTGAATGGCTTCCAATTTAGGCATTTGTCTATTTTTAATTCCTAGAAAATTTGCACACACTGTTTCAGGGATAACTTACATCTATTTGTAATTTAATACAGCTTTTAAAACTTTTGCTAAGTCCAAAATTAATCCATGCTGTTCTTTTTACATGTAATATCATTTCTAAATGGGGGTAATATTGTTTTACTATTGTTAATATAGTATTTGCTTTTTTTACTACTTCCGTCTCAGATTTAGCTTTAATTATAATTGTAATAACATTTGCATATCTTACTGTTCTTTCCCCATTTTTGTGGACTAATTCCAAGACATCATTTATGTATACTAAGAATAAAAATGGCATATGGAACTCTATGCCTAACATTCTGAATACCTGGTTTTATTTTTTCTGCCATGCCATTTGTATTTTCATTGTTTATCTTAATACACTGAACTCTGCTTCTTAAATATGATGTGATCCAATTTAATAACAACCCTCATACCCATGATTTTCTATTTGTTTATTAGAATATCTATATTTATAAGGTCAAAAATCTTTGAGGTTTAAAAATGTTGCAACCAGCCTTTCTCCATTGCTTAATGCATTTATTATAAAAGTAATTATTAACTGCCTTAATTGTAGAACATTGCTCTTGAAAGCCATTTTGCTATTCCATTGATATGTTCAATTTTTTTAAATATGATTGCAATTTTTAGAAGTATATTCCCTCAATTACTTTCAAAAGAGTAGAACATAATGTAATAGGTCTATAATTTTCTACATCCATATTAATTCACTTTTGTTTGAATAAAGGCTTAACAAATTACCTATTTCAATATGTCTGGAAATATCCCTTATTTTAATGATGCATTTACATATTATATGTGTTAAAATATCAGAGGTAGTTCTCCCATGTTGTCAATCTATTTTGGTTTATCACTCCTTTTAATAATTATTAAAATTATCACTCCTTTTAATAATTTTAATAATTATTAAAAGGAGTGATAAACCAAAATAGATTGACAACATGAGAGAACATATTCATCTGGAAAAATAAGGATCGCGTAATGAACTTTGAAATCCCGCCAGTAGATAATTTGACAAAAAAGTTCATAGTTCCACCACCAGAGAGAGCAGACAACAACAGATGCCAGTTGGAAAGAGATTGAAAATGGAGGCCAGGGCCTTTGAAACTAGTCTCTCATAAATATATGAAAAAGTAAGTGACGAGTGTCAATAAACCAACCACAAATAATTTTTATATTAATTTTGACGTCACTGTTACTAAATTCCTCCAAACACACATCAAGAAAGCTTTATAGTTTAAATTAAATTAATTGGGAGTCGATTAATAACACAAAACAACACTCACTTTTAAATGTTCCCGGAACCGGTTTCTGAGGCCTTCCCTCTATCTTCAGCCGGACATCGACTTGTTCTCATTGGTGTAGCTGGCAATATTTTGTCATCGGTCTCCTCTGGTGGCGGTTCGAGGAACTTACTGAACAAATCTTTCTGGGGGATGTCGAAATTGAATACTTTGTTCCTATTTTTTGAAATAAAGATTTGTTCCCATGCGGACAGTTCTTCTTTTCCTGTTGTATGTTTTAGTAATTTTGGTTCTGGATTTATGTTGTGGTTTTTTTCCCAAAAATGTGTGGCAACTGCTGATTTTTCTAATTGTTTGTATTTTATGTTCCTAAAGTGTTCCTTTGCTCTTGTTTCTAAATTTCTTTTGGTTTTTCCAATATAAATTTGACTACAGTCACAGCATTCAATTTGATATATACCAGATTTTTTGTTAGATGGAATGGCATCTTTGATGTTTGAGCAAATTAGGTTTTTTAAGAAGTAATGGTTCACTGGAGCTAGTTGAATGTTTTGTTTTTTGAAGACTTTTTTGAATTTATCAAAGGCCCATGGATGGTAAGTGAATTTTTTGAAGATCATTTTAGTTTCTGTAGCTGAGAGGGTTGTGGTTTCCTTTAGTAGTTTCTTCTTTTTTGCTAAGTTCACTTTTTTGTCTACTAGTGATTTGGGAAAGTCATTTTTCTGTGCTATTTCAATAATTTTGTTGTATTCTATTTTGTATTCTTCTGTTGTGAGAGGGATGTTGACCAGTCTGTGTGCTAAACTATTAAAGATTGCCTGTTTGTGGGATCTTGGATTGTAGCCATTAGCTTTTATGTAGTTGTCTGTCTGTGTTGGTTTTCTGTAAATGCCAAAGTTTATTCTATTTTTATTTCTGATTATTTTTAGATCTAAAAATGGTAAATACTCGTCTTTTTCAACTTCTACAGTGAACTTGATGCTTTTTTCTTGAATATTTATTTGATAAATTCAAAAAATTCTTCAAAAAACAAAACATTCAACTAGCTCCAGTGAACCATTACTCCTTAAAAAACCTAATTTGCTCAAACATCAAAGATGCCATTCCATCTAACAAAAAATCTGGTATATATCAAATTGAATGCTGTGACTGTAGTCAAATTTATATTGGAAAAACCAAAAGAAATTTAGAAGAGCAAAGGAACACTTTAGGAACATAAAATACAAACAATTAGAAAAATCAGCAGTTGCCACGCATTTTTGGGAAAAAAACCACAACATAAATCCAGAACCAAAATTACTAAAACATACAACAGGAAAAGAAGAACTGTCCGCATGGGAACAAATCTTTATTTCAAAAAATAGGAACAAAGTATTCAATTTCGACATCCCCCAGAAAGATTTGTTCAGTAAGTTCCTCGAACCGCCACCAGAGGAGACCGATGACAAAATATTGCCAGCTACACCAATGAGAACAAGTCGATGTCCGGCTGAAGATAGAGGGAAGGCCTCAGAAACCGGTTCCGGGAAAATTTAAAAGTGAGTGTTGTTTTGTGTTATTAATCGGCTCCCAATTAATTTAATTTATACAACAACACTGTTTTCAACACTTCCATGAAAGGATTTAAAGCTTTATAGTATAAAAAGAACTGTCAGTTTTATCTCACAAAATCAAGACTTCTAAATATGTTTTTCAAAAATAAAAATTACTTTTATATGGAACATCTTATCTAAGTTACTAACCTCAATTAACAATGTTTCTATTGAAATTATGACACGCTTCTTATATATGTTGTTGTCAAATAAACTTTGGTTTGATATTTCAGTATACTGAGATATGACATCTGCTCTTTGAGCTGCTCGTAGTTTTACCACCTCCTCATAAAGTGGTAGATTTGGTTTAACACTGTAAAAGTCAGCCCAAAGCTGTCTAAGAGAATGTAGGACCACTGCAAAAACAAGAAAAGAAAGAACATTATGAACAAAAGTACTGAGAATGAGAAAGTAATCAAGCTGATCAAAATAATATAACTTCTATCTATATTGCTCACATACATGCTTCATTCTTTTCCTGTGCAGGCGTATTGTTGGGCACTGGACCATATCCATTCTTCTCAACATTTTGAGACTTCGTCACTAAAATATCCTGCCATTCCATTAAACCAGGACATTTCAGACGAGCTCCTATAATCCCTACGATTATACCATGTGTTGTAAAGCTATGAGGATTATCATTTGGTATGCCCTTGTTGCCACGATTCCCATCATTAATGAAATAGCTTGGTGATGAGACAGAAAGAAGAGCTGAGAGTTTTATTTCATCATAACTAAGGCAATCACAAAGACACAGAGGATTTTCCTCCTTCTCCTGTAAGAAGAAAATAGATATTTTACAAATGCAATAATTATTTCCTTTCAGTCAAAGAAAATGCAGCTGTACATATAATTTAAAAGCACAATAAAATTTCCCTTTAAATTTCATTTATCATAACAACACTGTTTCCAACACTTCCAAGAAAGGAATTACAATAAAATATGTTAATTTATACCTATGCCATTAAACCATACACTGTTTAACCTGGACTTAAGTTCTGTAAGAAAGCATCTAATATATTGTCGTGATCTACCATGGTTGCAAATGATAAGCAAAAGATACAGGAAATTATAGTATTTCTAAATTACAAAGAAACAAGAGCAGTTAAAAAACTAATTGACAATTTATTAAATTTTGAAAGAGATTCAAATCCAGGTTACATTACTGTGGTTGTATAGAGAGAGTGATGTTGTGTTAGATGTTCTCAACTTGGAGGTCCCCGTCACTAAAGAGGGTAAGTGGACTGACGGTGACTAGTCCGTATATCCTCCCCCTATTACACCATCAAAACATTGTTATCAACTTGTTAAACTATGCACCGCTAATACCAACCCACTGAATGCCACATTATACAGACTATCCCAATATTAGACCAACAAACTTTACAAGCTGATAGATAACATTATTTTAAACACTTTTTACTAAGGAAAATTTTTTGCTGTGGTGTTCCGTTTAAGTGCTAAACAATTAACACAAACAGTGCATCAGCATGCTCTATTATGCCTTGCTCTCGCAAGACACCAGCCAGTTCTCCTTGGATAGACGAGCAGAAGGTCAAGGACGACAACCACATTCTGTACAAACTTCTGAGAACAAGGAAGGTGTGTTGCGGTGCATTGAGAATAATCCTGCAACAAGAACTAGCACCATCACTTGACAATTGCATCTAAGTCACACCACTGTGGGAAGAATTGTTCAGGAAATGTTGTTGCACCCTTTTCACCTTGAAAAGTTCCATGCAATGAGGCCTGAAGACTATCCTCTGAGACAGCAATGTTGTCAGTGGTATCTGGACAAAATTGAAAACAATGTACTGTTTGCATCCCATGTCATGTTCACAGATGAAGCAATTTTCACGTGTGAGCAGTTATTTAACTGTCCGAATTCACATGTTTGGGCCTTCAAAAATCCCCATGCTACATTTCAGAAGTTACATCAACTGAGAGGACCAGTAATGTGGATAACTTCTTAATGGGAGCATACATTTTGCCAGCCCAACTCAATGCTTATAATGACATTATTTCTGCAACAAGTTTTGCCTGATCTAATGGAAACAGTTCCCCTTTTTATCAGACAGGACATGTGGTTTCAATATGATGGGGCACCAGCTCACTTTGGTGCTGAAGTACGTTGTCATCTTACGGCTACATATGGTAATCACTGGATAGACAGAGGTAAACCATTGCCTGGCCAGCACAATTCCCTAACTCTTACTCCACTTGTCTTCTTTTTGTGGGAGCACAGACAAAGTCTAGTATATGAAACATCTGTTACATAGGAAGAGGACCTTGTGGTATGAATAATCTGCATAGCTGGTAAAATCACAGAAATGGCTGGTGACTTTTGTGAGAGTACAGCAGAATATGGCATGCTAATGCACTTTTTGTGTTAATTGCAATGGTCATGCGTTTCAACATTTGCTCTGACATTAACTTGTCTAGCGCCTAAAGGAAGTACAGCAGAAAAAAAGCTTTCCTTAACAAAAAGTATTTAAAATAATGCTATTTATCAGCTTCCAAAGTTTGTCAGTCTAATTTTGGGACATTCTGTATATTTTGACAATAATTCTAAAATTATTCACACGAATACTTATCTTTTTCCCTATTTTCTGTTAATCAAGATAAACATGTACCAGGAATTATTTAAGTACAACGTTTGTTATAGATACACATATAAAAAAGCCTGAGATAGTCCTAATGTTAAATATATGTTAGCCTTGATATTAAGTATATATTATCTCTATGACCTCATGAGAAATAGACCATTACATAAATCTTAACATATCAAGCATACTATTTAAAGCATTGAAAAAATGTAAGTTAATAACACCAAACATTTGTAAATGGTTAGTGCCACAAACACTTTTTCTGGACAAAAATTGTTTCTTTTGAAGAGATCTACAGTCTTCCTAGCGCAACCTTTTCTAACATCTGATAAGCATATGGATGATTTTGCTGGTTTTCTGTAAGAAATTCAAATTATGCATTTTCTATTTTATTCATCTTTCTAACATTCTAAACTTACAATATTTCAATCAGTTATTAGAGCCATTTATAAGAAAATAGAAAGCAATTGTAGGGGATCTACTAGACCTCATTAAACACAGAATTAAAATTAAATTTAAATTAAAAGAAATCCAAAACTGCTTTATTGAACTATGTTGAAAACTCTGTTCCATACATTCATGGAACATCTTAGTTGGGATAATCTTTAAATGATGATTATTTATTACCTTTCACTTTTGTTTTCCTTTATTATATTTAAGTAGAGTTTTGTTGTTTTTTATGTCCTTTAAATGAGTAAATCATATTGGATTATGAATGAATGAAATGATGCTCATATGAGACTAAGTCCATAGAACTTTAAGTTACCCCACATTCACCTTTTCAGCATTACATAAATGTCAAAAACTTTGAGTTCTATAGATAATGGAAAATCCCAGGAAAACCTTATCCAGATAACAAACGGTTCATCAAAAAGTTGCTCCACAGCTTTCCTGTAACCAAAATTCTCCTTAATACATAAATGCTGGTGGCAGCAATGAATGTCACAAGCATGTGGTTATATTATAATCTTCTACAAGTTAAAATATATTCTATAGGTACGTGTGTGTAATTCATGAAGGGTAATGTGGATAAATAACATGAAGCTCACCCATTAAAAGAATATGTTGAAAGTTACACAAATATAAATATTTGTAACAAAAGACCACTTATCTTAAGAAAATAGTGTTAATTCTTCTTTCTAATGGAGATCGATTTCACAGATTGCTTGTATCTTCAGTCCAAAGCAATCTGTGAAATCGATCTCCATTAGAAAGTAGCATTAACACCATATTCTTAAGATAAGTGAAGTCTTTGGTTACAAATATTTATATTTATGTAATATTTATTGCTTCACTGTAGCTAGCTTCATTTTCTATGTAATGTTGAAAGTTACTAGTGCTTCTCTGGTTACCAGCCGTGCGATGTTTATAAAATTGCTCGAGCTTTCTGCCATGCTTGCTCTATGTCCTCACCAACTGGATGGTATATACAGGGTTACTACAAATAATTCATTCATTTTCAAACTGCAATATTTTCCAAAGTATTACACTTACAACAATAGTTTATATATCAAAATAACTGAAAATTCATCAAGTTTGTGCATGTTATCCCAGATGGCAGCATAACACAGTGGAAAGGAAGTCAATGGCTGGGGAAGGATATGCCTTCCCAGAATCGCGACAAAACAACAAAAGAGTGTTTATTGAAATATGCGAGGTGTACGTCTGTTACAGCACTGCAACATGCATTCAAAAGGAACTATAAACAAGAACCGCCATGTAAACAAAGCATTTTGTGGTGGTATCAGCAATTTAGGGACAGTGGTTGTCTGCGTAAAGGGAAATCTATAGGTCAACCAAAAGTGTCAGACGAAACAGTGGAGAGAGTTAGGGAAACATTCATTCGAAGTCCACAGAAATCAACAAATCATGGAAGCTGTGAACTTGGAATACCACAACAAACTGTGTGGAAGATTTTGCAACGACAGTTATATTGGAAAACCTATTGTGTACAGCGTCTGCAACAATTGAAGCTCAAAGATTATGGACCTTGCCTGCATTTTGCAACACAATGCAAGAAGCAATGATGATTTCGCTGTCATGTTGATATTTAGTGATGAATGCATGTTCCATTTGCCTGGAATTGTTAATCGTGATAATGTGAGGATTTTGGTGACTCAAAATCGTCATGCATTTGTAACAGTCGAAAGAGATTCGCCAAAGCTAAACGTTTTCTGTGCGACATCACACAGAAAGGTTTATGGACCATTTTTCTTTCGTGAAAAAATTGTTACAGGTAAATCTTACTTGGATATGTTGCAGTTGTGGTTGTTTCCACAACTGAATAATGATTCTGACAATTTTGTATTCCAACAAGATGGAGGACCTCCTTACTGGAAGTGTGATGTTCGCTAGTACCTGAATCAGGAACTTCCACATCGTTGGATTGGGCCTGTTGGTGCAGATGACCAGGTCCTGTTCCTAAGTCTACATCAATATGAGAACAGCACTGTTTATAATACTTCTAGTAATCGTCAAAGATGCAGTTATACTGCTACTCAAAAGTTTACCCTGGCTTTATCTTTGTTACTAGAAACCCCTCAGACAGCACACTGGTTATCCCATATGGACATAACATCTATCTGTCAATTGTGATTCCTGCACATTCCAATGACTGAAGTGATGCATTCATTTGGTGCTTAGCATAAGTCCAAGAAGCATGCCAGTACCCTTCTCACTTTTCTGAGAATAATCAGCGCAAATTTAATAATTCTTCCATACCAGTCATGAGTAGGCTAAGATTTGGATAGATAGACTGAAAAATTCAATGCCATGGCTGGGATTTGGACCACGGATCTTCTGATCTCCATCCAGTTGCTCTTAACCATTGAGCTATCATGGCCAACATGCCGTCTTGACATTAAATTCTCCAACTGACTCTTATGTTTCCCAGTAAACCACTAGGGGCTCTCATATACAATGAGATACACACCTTTTTGTGGCGACTTACTATGCTGTACCCAGGCTTTATAGTCACCACTATTAGGTTATTTGATGGAAATTTAATCATTCTTCCACACCAGCCATGTGTAGATTAAGATTTGGATGTAGTCAGACTGAAAAATTATAAACTATAAAGCCTGCGACTTATGTACTTACAGCATAGTAAGTTGCCACAAAAGGTGCATATCTCATTGTATATGAGAGTTCCTTGTGGTTTACCAGGAAACATACAAGCCAGTTGGAGAATTTAATGTCATGACGGCATGTTGGCCATGGTAGCTCAAAGGTTAAGAACAACCGGATGGAGAGCAGAAGACCCGGGGTTCAAATCCAAGCCATGGCATTGAATTTTTCAGTCTGATTTATCTATCCAATAATCAGTGAATTATCTGAGAGGTTTCTATTACCAAAGATAAAGCCAGGTAACCTTTTGAGCAGCACGATAATACGTCAATCGGAACTGGTACTAATGCTTATATATGGAATGGAAAGTATACCTTTACAAGATAAACAAATAAGTAAAATTCCTTTCTTGGAAGTGTTGAAAACAGTGTTGTTATGATAAATTAACTTTAAAGAGGGTTGATTAAAGACACTAAACACTTACTTTTAAATTTTTCCGGAACATGTTTCTGAGGCTTTGCCTCTATCATCAGCCAGTCGAGAGCCGGCTGATGATAGAGGCAAAGCCTTAGAAACATGTTCCGGAAAAATTTAAAGTAAGTGTTGTTTAGTGTCTTTAATCGACTCTCTTTAAAGTTAAAATAAGTAAAATTCAATCCAGTGACATGAAATATATAAGAAAACCAGTAAATAAAACTAGGAGATAGGGTAAGGAATGAGAGGACTGGAGACAAAGTAGGTCAAAAATCACTGGAGGAGATAACTGAAGAAAATCAATTGAAGTGCTGGGAACAAGTATCCCAAATGAAAAGGATAGAGAAGTTAAACAGATATTAGAAGAAGTAAAGATATAGGGAGGGAGAGGAAAAGGAGGACCCCAGATAATGTGGGAAGATAGAATGGAAAAACAAAATTGGGAGCTGTAGAAATAAGACAGTAGGGGAAATGAGCAGAATGATGAGGAATAGGAAGGAATGGAGAAGAAGGATTGACGGGCCACACCTACACTGTAAAGGCAGAAGGGAAAGATGAAGATGATGACAGGTAACTGGAACAAATTGTTCACCTCTGTATTGTCAATTTTAACTCCAACTTCCATTGATAATTCATAGAATCATTTGTCCTCATTCAGTGCTAAAACAAGATGAATGGAAAATGACTTCAACAAACCAGAAGAAAAAGATGTCAAACATATTTCCATTGAAAGTGTTGTTTAGTGTCATTATTCGACTCCCTTTAAATTTAATATTTCCATTGACTCAAAAGCTGACAGAAAACTTCTCAAAAACTGTATTACTGTAGCTAATGTTTGCAAAACAATTGATATTGCTAAACACCCTTATTTGCAAATAAAACAGAAAAACTAACTTTTATTGTTTATTTTGGAATGCAATGTGGAAAAACGATTATTAAATATGAATGCATCTACTGTCAGAGAAGAACTGCATAACACAATGTGGAAAGTGGTATCAACAATTATGGTACATAATTTGCATCTGTTTCTTATATTGGTATTGTGCTTTTTTAATTATTTCAATTATACTTTTACCATGAGAGTCAAAAACCTCTAAACTGGCTGCACGGTGCTGTGCCCGTCTGCATCCTCGGCAACTGCTGCTGTGGTAGAAAGGTGCTGTTGAAACCATACAACATTTTTAAAACTACTTTTAAAGGCTTCACTTACCAGCCTAATGAAAGGAGATGCTAAAACTGGTCACCATCATAAATACATTTTTTAGCACCTCGTTAGGAAACTATTCATCACTTGCCATACTTCACATTGTAAAATGCTGGCAATTTTCTGGCAGATATTTTGTTTTAATTCATCCAGGGTGTGTGGATTTGTCTTAAACACACTATGCTTTAATTTACCCCAGATATAAATCGCAGGAGGTCAGGTCGGGGGACTGAAGAGACCACAAATCTGTAATAATAACAATTACTTTCTTGGAAGTGTAATCTGTAATAATAATTTTGCCATGAAACATACTTTCAATTGTTCTCATGGAAATACTGTCCAAATGAGCTGTTGCAGAGTTTTTTTGAAAAAATGAAAAATCAAAATCGTGCTCCCTCTTTGTTAATTCTTTAAAAAAAATATAAATAAAAAGCAGCAAGGCAAAATGGTATTCAAGCATGTAGGGGCATCAACTGCTGACTCTAAAACAAATTAGCCCATTAGCCCTATAGCTACTTTTCCCACTAATGGTGTACCATACACCAATGTCATTATCATGAAGGGATACTTCATAAGCAATATTATGTTTCTCAGAGCTCCAATAATTATTTTGTATATACCAATATCCATGAAGATGGAACTAAGCCTCGTCCATGACAAATATTTCTGAAGTAACTTAAAAACTTAAAGTATACAAGACAAACCCATACACCTTGGAAAATTAAAATAAAATATCTGCCAGGAAATTGCCAGTTATTTCTCAAATGATGGATAAATTCCTAATTTCCTAAAGAGGTGCCGAAAATGTATAGACAACAATGGTGCCAGTAGTGTATATTGGTGATTTCCTTGGATCCAGAAATAATAATTTGGTGAGTAACTGTGATATATAAGTATTGAAGTTATTTACACTAATCAAACCTCCATAGGAGGATTATCGATATGGCTGCCTGTGCAAGCAGCAGTCATTTAATGCCAGAGAACTCAACGACAAGTAATAAATATGTTTCCCCAACGAATCTAAGCTACTCAAAAGTAATTCAAACTACACCAACTAGGGAACAAGTCATAGTGATAGAATCGAAGGATGGTATAACCATTAAAGAATATGTTCTAGCAGTAGGTCGCCTCACAGATGCAAACAATATTCTCTTTGTGTCACGAATTTCAAATGGCAGAATATGCATGTACATGTCAAGCAAACATGTCGCTGAAGAACTAACCAATAAACACCAAAGGATACTAATTAATAATGAATCACTCTGACCCCTGTTGTCCAAAACCAAGAGAGTAATACTATCAAACGTTTTTCCCAATGCTGTGTTACAACAAAACTTCTCAGTACTAGGAATTAAAATGACCTCTTGTATTGACTACATTAAAGCTGGTATTACAAGTCCAGCATTTTCAGATGTTCTTAAGTTTTTGACGCCAAATGTATGTGCAAGCAGAGGATTATGAAAAGCTACCAGAAAGCATCTGTATTCCATATGAGGGAACCAACTACTGGGTATACATAACCTCTGATACACCAACTTGTTTTCTGTGTAAGCAAGAAGCCCAACTCGCCAGACAATGCTTGTAAAAAAAAAGAAAATCAGTCGTGCAGTGACAAAGAGAGCCAACCTAACGCATGTGTAAATGCTAGCTGGCCACGCAATGAAACAGCTGAAAGTCAACAATACAAATTTAAAGAAGTCAAGCCTAATGAAGACAAGGATACCAGCATCGATTTGAATTTCCCTAAATTGCCAGATAAAAGCAAAACATACCCTAAAAGACCAGAAAAAAGAGCTTAACTTGGCTCCTAATCAACGAAATAACACAACCATGACTTCCCCAATAAATGTAATAGCATCGGAGAGTACGCCAGTATTAGCAGAAGCTATTTCGGTTCTTACTACGAAGACAATCAAACACATAAGCATTCAAACTAAAAGACCTATGTCTGAGTCAAGTGTCCCTGGCGATGAGGTCATTTCGGACATAGAGTTGGATAACATTTCGCTAGTAGAAACTGAAACTAATGCTACAGATTCTAATCCCAGTCTTAAACCACCAAATAAGAAAGTGAAAACTTCTGAAACTAGCATTTGTGAAATGCTTTCTCCTGTGAAAGAAATGATGGAAAATACATACCAGGACTACCCGCTCAGCTTTCTACAACTTCTAAGCTTATTTGAAAACTACAGTAAATCAACAGATGCACTCAAACTTGCCTCAGAATATACTGATGATATTGAGGGACTGCTTGAAATGCTTACAAAACTACACCCACAGTACAAAGAGAAAAAAATTAAAATTAAGAGCATGCAAATTCAAAAAAGGCTCCATATCTTTCTAAATTGCAATAAAAACATCAGTTTTCTTCCAGAAAATTTAAACAATAACTGAAGAACCTCATAAGACAATGAACACAAATGTGCTATATCGAACTACTGGTTATTTGTGTGTTTACTCATAATCGTAATGGCTAACAGCATCTTGCAGTGGAACATAAATGGAGTTAAAACATCAATTAGAACAGCTGCAGATCTTAATTAAACAGTAAACCCCCAGCATTATTTGTTTACAAGAAACAAACTTTAAGAACGATTATGTAACACAGCTAAGAAACTATACAGCATATAACAAAAATCGCAACAATGCAACTTATGCCAGCAGAAGAGTTGTACCATACGTTAAAAATAATTTAGTACACAAAGAAATTGAACTTAATACCATCTTGGAGGCAGTAGCTGTAAGTGTACTTTGCCCACCAGAAATTTGCATCTACAACTTTTATCTAGCAAACAGTACAGAACTAGATTTGAGCATTCTATTGCAGCTAGTAGCACAACTCCCTAAATCGTTTATATTAGTGGGTGATCTTAATAGCCATAGTTTTTATGGGGTTGCTCATCTACAAACCAGCATGGTAAGACAGTTGAATGCTTTCTGGACTTAACAAACCTGGTAGTCTTAAACCATCTAAATCCAACACACTTCGATTTAGCTCACAACAGTTTCAGCAGCATTGATTTATCTATGTGTACATCTGACATCACACATTTATTTAATTGGTCAGTCCATAGCATCCTTTATGATAGTGATCACTTCCCAATTAGCATTCAAATTGACCAACCCTCGCCAGTATATACCACAATCCCTAGGTGGAATTTAGCGAAAGCAGACTGGTAGAAGTATAAGGCTTCATTCATTATTTATATTACTGAACTGCCTTCTCCAGACAGTTTTAAGGAATAAGACATTGATGACATTGTTGAGATTTGCAGCAAGAACATTTCAAGATCGGCAGAACTCAGTATCCCTAAAATAAGAATAAAGCTATTAATTTTTAGATGAGTCGTATTTATTACACATCTGCTTCACAGAAGAATAAAGCTGTTTAAAACAGCTGTACCTTGGTGGAATGAGTCGTGTAAAACTGCTGTTAAAAACAAAAATAAAGTGTTCTACTATTTCAAACGGCAACCTACATTGGATAACAGAATACATTTTCTGATAATGAGAGCAATTGCACGCAGAACAGTCAAAGAAAGTAAAAGGAATTCTTGGCTCCATTATGTATCAATTCTAAATTTAAAAACTCCCCAGAGAGAAGTATGGAAGAAAATTAAAAGAATTAATGGTCTGAACTCACATTTTCAGATTACACTTCTTCAGGATTCTCATACAGGAGTCTACATAACATAAGCACAATATATAGCGAACACATTAGCTGAGGCTTTCGCTGAAGTTTCTAGTGATGCTAACTGCAAAATTGTTACTGAAACTGACTACTCTGAATTACTAAAATTAGAAGACATTTTTTACTGACACAAATGAAAAATTTAACAACAAACTACAGCTCCAAGAGCTAGAAGAAGTATTGAGTAATTGTAAGAACTCAAGCCCCGGATAGCCTGCCTCGGTAGCATAGATGGTAGCATGTCTGCCTCACATTCAAGAGGTCCCGAGTTCAAATCTCGGTCAGGGTGAGTTACCTGGATAAGGTTTTTCCGAGGTTTTCCCTCATCCTGAAAGACGAATGTCGGGTAACTCTAAGCTCTATGGACCCCGGACGCATTGAGCATCATTTCACCCATTTCATTCATCGTTCAATATGACAATGTTGGAGGATGTAAATTATGAAAGAAAAAAAAAAGCCCCGGACCCGACAATATCCCATATGAACTGATAAAACAAATGCCAATAGAAGGATTGTTGTATCTCCTTGACATTTACAATCATATATGGACAACCAAAGTTTTCCCAAACCAATGGCACAATGCCATTGTGGTCCCTATTCTGAAACCGAATAAACTCAGTTCACTCTCTCAGAGTTACAGGCCTATAGCTTTAACAGGTACTTTATGCAAGTTAATGCAAAAAATAATAAACAATCGATTGAGATGGCACCTGGAGAAATGCAAATTCTTTAGTGATAGTCAAAGAGTATTTAGACGGCACTGTTCTACTATGGATAACCTTGTAACTCTGGAAAGTGACATTTGGCAAGCTTTTCAAGAATCCAAGCACTTAGCAGGCAGCAATTCTTGATATTGAAAAAGAGTATGATACAACTAATCGTGATCAGATAGTAAAACTACTATTAGAAAATAATATAGCTGGTAACATGATCGCTTACGTTTATAACCTTCTTCAACAGAGATATATCCAAGTTAGATCTAACAGATGTCTGTCAAAAAAGATCCTGATACAAAATGGAGTACAACAAGGATCTACAATCAGTGCTACGTTATTTCTGATAGCAATAAATGATATAGTTTCTAATGTAAACCCTCCAGTTAAGATAAATCTATTTGCTGATGATCTGATAATTTTTTGCAAAGGAAAGACTATAAAAACTACACAGGCTCCTTTACAAGAAACGTTAAACAATATATTTAACTGGACACAGTCTTCGGGGTTTAAAATATTACAGAATAAAAGTAAATGCATTGTATTTAACAAAAGCAAACAATACACAGAAGATATAGAACTATTCGTAGGAGAATACAAAATCAGAAATGAAGCCAAGCTCAAAGTACTCGGAATCACTTTTGATCAGAGATTAACATGGGTTCCTCACCTAATGGATTTGAAGAATGATTGCCAGAGGCGATTAAACATCTTGAAAGCTCTAGCAGCCAAAAATTGGGGTGCTGATAACACTGTACTGAATAACACATACAAAGCTGTCATAAGAACCAAAGTGGACTATGGTTCCATAGTGTATAATTCTGCAAGACCATGAGCACTTAAAGTCCTCAATATAATCCAATCCACAGCCCTCCGAATAATTTTGGGAGCATACTGTACCAGCCCAATCTCAAGCCTACAAATAGAAGCAGATGACATGCAGCTTACAATGCTAAGAAAACTGCTAACTTTAAAATATTTAGTAAAGGCCATGGTTTCACCTCACCTGGGAATGTGCCCTTATGTTACTATAAAAGAATCAAACTTGCCTCTAATGCACACTCATTTGATCCCTTTTTGTCAAAAAGCTAGTATATACCTCAAAGAGTTGAACTTCAGTCTTCCACCTGTTCATATGATAAGACACAAAGAAGGCAGGACCCCCTTGGAACAACTATACCCCAACAATCATGCTAGATTTGATAAAGAAGAAAAAAGTCAAACAAATCCTCTCATATATAAACAAATGTTCCAGGAACTCTGCCAAAAATTTAGTTATCACAAACAAATATTCACTGATGGAAAAATGGATTTGCTGATAGTACCACATATGCATTACCAGACTTCTATTCTGTATTTTCTTGTGAGCAGTATGCAGTGAGAAAGGCACTAGAATATATTTTGGAATCAACTGACAAAAAATTCATTGTGTTTTCTGACTTGATTAGTACGCTGATGGCTCTGAAAAGTAAATCTTCATCTCTCCCCCTCACTGAAGACATACACACCCTCTGTAACAAAACACGTAAAATAAATATAAAAGTAGTAATGGCATGGATACCATTGCATATGGGTATTAAAGGGAATGAAGCAGCACATGAAGCAGCGAAAGAAGCTACAAGGCACCCTGTATCAGATAAAACTATTGCTACTTCTCACCAAGACCTCATCAGGAACATAAGAATTAAACTATATGAACACTGGTGTCATAAATGGTTATTAGAAAATACCACATCAAAAATATTTGAAATAGTGGAAAAATCAAGAGCTCGATATACCATTGCACTCCTCAAGAGAATGGAGCAAATAGTAATTTCCCATCTGAGGATAGGACATTCTAGACTCACCAAGACTGAACCACCACAATGCACAGAATGTAATACAAGACAATCCATCAGACACATAATAACAGAATGCCCGCTTTATTCCAAAAACAGGGAGCTGCACAACCTTCCACCAGAATTCCACACAGTGTTGTCAGAAGCCAGCAACATAAGGAACCTCATATGCTTCATCAAATCCATCAATCTGTCAACCGTAATAAAGTAATGTAATACATATGCTTTCATTCATTGTTATATGTATCATGTATTTAAATCTATGTCGGTCGCAATCAGACCTCTGTAGTCAAGCAACTTAAAATAAAGCATTAAAAAAATGGTGCCAGTTTCAGCATTCTTTTATAAATCTGGCAAGTAAAGTATTTCAAAATCGTTTTAAAAACATTGTAGAGTTTCAGCCATACCTTTCTATGATAGTTGCACTCAGTGACAAGGGCTTAAAATGTGAACAGACAAAACATCTCAAAGCCAGTTTGGAGGTTTTGGCTCTCCCATTACTATCTTTATTATCCTTTATTTCTATTCAACATTTGCCAATACAGAGATTTTACTACACTGAATTACTTATGTTCTTACCGTCCCAACAGCTTTCCATCCACCAACTCCTGAGGCACCTGATAAAAGAAGGTATATGTCTCTCCTGCCAAAAAAGGAAACAGCTCTTTTTTCTAGTAGGCGCTGTACTAAATCCAAAAGTCCCATGTTAGCATACACCTGCTGTTCTATTGAATTTCCATACTTTTTCTTATGTTCCAAGAAGTGAATATAGAGCAAAAGTGCATTTTCATGAAGTAGTGGATAGCAAGAATTAACATTCTCCCCTAGAATCTTCTTATCAACATAACTTTTTGAGAGTAAATTACTGCACTTCACTACTGAAACTGGAAAACTCCTGTGAAAACAAAACATACTTCCAATTAATAGCCCTCAAGGAACACTTCAACTTTATACGTTCTAGTTTTGATTCTAGAATAGTATTATGCAAAATTATAAGCATTAGTAATTCATAGACATTCAATACTTAGTGCAGCTTGTCTCATACCTTGTGCATATTGTTGAAATATAATACACTAAATCTAAAATGCTAAAACATAAATCTCCTGATGACATACAAATTATGCTTTATTTGTGGCATAAAGAGAGTCTGGAAAGTTTCTGAGTGGAGCCCTTTTCTTCTCTTTCCCCTCTCTAATTCTAACCGCCTAAGAAATTCTTGATAATGAATATCAAATTAAAATGATAAATTAATTTAAATCTATTATAACCAAATATCAGTTAAAATTCATTTTAAACAGGATAAAATATAAAAAAAGCATTTTCTGTCAAATGTAATAAAAATGGTTACCTCCTACTAAAAATTCTGCTGTAACAGCCTAGGTTCAGATCTTGGCTGGTTCAAATTGCTTGACTAAGAATTTCTTTTGGGGCTTCTTCCAGTCCCGAGACTGACTATCCAATGGTTTGGGAAGTTTAGTTCTCTCAGCTCACCTCACGATTAATTTCACACACACTTTGAGGTACAACTTATTCTGGCAAAGAATAAAGTTAATTTCAAGACGCACCGACAGATGAGAGTTAAAATTAATTTAGCAGACCATTCTGTGACAACCAAACTGTAGCTGTGAATAAATATTATAAATATTCCACAGAGTAGGGACTATGATACAATGAGGCATAAAATTATTATAATTTTACTCGAACTGGTACTCGATGCTCCATATATTGCTAGTGTTTACCTAGAATAAATTTCGAGGATGTTAGGAAGGTAAGTAAACACTAACAATATGCGGAGCATTGAGTTTGACTCAAAATTATATTAGAAATATTGTTGCATTCCATCAACATTGTCTCAAAGCGGACCCCAAGCACTTTATACAGTAACAGTCACTTTGTTCAATTTCTGTGTTATTTATCTCAACAGTAATCAACATCTGAACAAAAAACAGAATAAAGAAGAGCCAAAGGATTGGGGGCCCTAAGCCATAAAGCATAGCCAAGGATGTTTTTATAAGTAAAGCAGTTGAAGCCTTTGAGGCATAGCTGTGGGAACTGTAAAATTAAACACTGTGTTTAATAAAATCTCATATATTAATAAACCCCAATGTTGGAAGAACTAAACACTGCTGTTTTTGGTATATATTACTACTGATCATGAGCTGCCACTTTCTACCACACATGCGCAACTGTAACAAAATGGCCAATTTTGTTAGCATTTAGCAATTTATTTTGTATATAATAATGTATTTTATAAAAGGTAGGTGGGTTACAGAATCTCTTATTAATAACATCTATTTCTAAACTGTGTAATATAAGTATGTTTCTTCTTTAAATATCTTTCTTTCATTTTTGTATGTGACATTAAGTATGAAAACTTTACCCATTCCATCTATTAACCAACACCAACTCCAATATTCAGACCATAATACAGATTCCAAGATGGCGCCTGTCGAAGCCCAGCGACTCTGGTTACGCATAATAGGAAACTATACACAATGGACATAATATAATCCATATTAAGAAGCAGTAAGATAACTCCTAAGCATTTATCTATCACTTTATACTTTCAACCAAAATGTGTAAGAACATAAATAAAAAGCACTATGACAAATCCTCAGCTTTTATCACATTTAATAGCACGACCAGTACTATGCATTTTCCACCTTATTCTTCCAATCAAAATTTAACTTATAAGTAGGGCCCGGAAGTTGTTGACCTAAAGATTCTCTAAAAATGAGCTATAAAATGCCCTTAAAATATTAGAAAATGCACATAAAATGTAAAAAAAAAAAAAAAAAAAAAAAAAAATGGTCTTACAAAAATTAACAATTTCTTTCGTAATAAATTAATAACTGTCACAGACAAATAATGAACATGTGGTTCGAATAACAACATTTTAAAATTAACTTTCTTAGTAAATAATGCAATTATTGCTACTAAATAATAAATTCAAAATTCATCAGGTCATTTTCAACTTTATAAAATATGAAAAAATAAGTTACTGTACCCATTAGTTAAAACATACCTTACTTAGCATTGCAGTATACCACCATGGTCATCCTCAAGTTATCAAAAGTAAAGGAGCGGCGGTTGTCAGCTAAAACTGTTTTATACTTTAAGAAACTTCTCTCCACTTCCACAGATGTTATAAGTGAATATTAAAAAACACAGTGTCACTGTCTGTTAAATCCTGTTCAAAAATATCAGTTCTGAAGTTTTCTCCTTACAAGATATAGGCAATCTGACAAACTGTTTGGTATCCTTTATTTTTGTCCAACACAAATTTTAGTTTCTGTCTAATTTTGTCCCCAATCTCACCTTTTACATTCTGTATCGTCTCTTCCGCAATCCTCACTAACTCAATCGACTTATCCAATGTCATGCCACTTTCTTCAAGGCAGGTTATGGTATTCGTCAAAAATGCAAAATTTGATTTAAAGAAAGCTAATTTACCTTGGCTTTGATCAGATCCTGTGCACTTTCAATTGCCTTAGAATCTACCCTATCAACTATTTGAAAATCGTCACAGTGGTATATACATGCAGTTAACCATGTACCCCAGCATGTTAAAATTGGTGTTGGGGGCAAAGCTATATTAGGGGCTTTTTCTTTCAAATACATAGTTCGGGTTGGCACTTTCAAAAATATTTTCTTTACTGTGGAAATTAGTGTATCTACTTCTGGAAATGTTGATCTGACCTGTTCCGCCATGTTGAATACGATGAAAAGCATGGGCCAAACACCTAACATGCACCATATTACTGTAAAATGATTGGATTGATTTTGCCGCCTTTACCATGTAGGGTGCCGCGTCTGTTAGGAAGAGGAGCACGTTGTCATGCTGTATTCCACTAGGCCACAATAAACACATGGATTTATCGAACAGTTGCATATCTGACAGTGTTAACAGCTTTGAGATCGGAAGAAACATTTGTCCAGCACTAGTAGCTTCTAGCGTACCTATCACTAAATTGGCTACATAACGCCCCTCTGAATCGGTTGTCTCATCAATTGATACATTTTTTTTTCCATTCACACATTCATGTATTCGGTTTAACGTGTCTTCCTAACATTTTTGTAGGTAACTTTTATGCAAAGTTGATTCATCTGGAATTGTATGACCAGTGTGATGTTCAAGAAAATGTCGTAATTTGGAATTACTCAATTTTCCTAGCGGAATATTTGCACTAACAAACACTTCACATAATTCTTTATAAAAGGAAGATGACTTGTTACTTGACGTCAAAGCCGTTTCTTTTAACAGTAACTGAGACGCTCACATTTTGAAGAGCTCGCAAATGTTTTTATGTGGATGCAATCGGCGATTCCTCGAATTGATGTGTCATAAATTCACCAGCACTGTTAGGACGCTGACCAGTGTTAATTACATGTTTACCACACTTACAAAGATTTCATAAAAGATATATAAATGAACTTTTATTCACAGATTATTTTAAAATCCCCCAAAAAGCCCATGGGTCAGGCTCAGGTCCGCCACGGGAATCGAACCCAGGCCTCCCGAATGTGGGTTACAAATGAAAATGCGCTATAAATTCATGAAAAAGAAAGAAAATGACCGGAAAATGCACTTAAATGTTAAAAAATTACTATTATAAAAATGTGGAAAAAATGCATTTTGATGACCTATAAAAAACATATATCCAACATATTTGTTCCAGAATGCACTTAATTTTCAATAAGCATTGTCTATGACTACTCAGAAAAAAGATGACTTTTCATCAAAATCCGGACCCTACTTATAAGGCATGACAACTCATACGCATATAACACTTTGCACAGTAAAAATATAGAGAAAAACATGATTAAATGAAACAAAAGTTAAGGTTTTCTTGAACACAACAGAAACGGTAATATCAAGAACACATGTACAAGAAAAGAAAGAAAGAAAAAGAAAACGAAAAAGCTAACCTGAAATATTTACTGGCTGCTAAGTTTGAGTTCCTTTTGCCTCTTCACCTTGTCACCAAGTTCATCACTGGCTTTTCTTCTGGTTTCTCTATTTTGCACTTTCTTGGATAAGTGTTCAGACACATTTTTTTTCATTTAACATTTTGTGTAATTGTTCATTGATATGTTTGCCAGCACTTTATCACACTTCTTCACTTTGACAAGTAAAGGCTCATTTACATTATTTATTTTTGTGAGTGTCCTAAGCCATGGGTGCTTGTACATCTTTGTTAAAAATTGCCTTAGATACTCAGGATGTGGTAATGTCAATACATTAGTTTTTCTTATTGTTTCATATACTCCTGGATATGCATATGAAATGTTTGCAGCCCATATCAAAACATCTGGAGAACATTTAATCCAACTAGCACAGGCTAGCTCCAGCTGTTCTAAAGCAAACTTTATCTTACTGGACTGTATCATCATCTGTAGCAAGTAATAAAGTTTCTTTTATATTGTTTACATAGTTACCTTTTCTGGTAAGGGCATACTGCTTATACTATAATATTTAAGAAAACTTACCAGATTGTCCAGTTTACTCCATCTGTCAAATATGAAGGTGGCAGTTCCCTCACATTACAAGATCCATCTAAAATTTTTCACTGGTAGGTTCATAATGCAAAACACACTCACTTCTAGGTTATTAAATACTTTGAAACTCACATTAAGTGTAGGAACATCAGTGAAGCTGGGATCTTGATAGTTATTGAAAAGATGATTGAAAAGTCAATTCTTTACTATATTTGTAGGAGTTAATTTAACTTTCTTCCCACAACATTTCTTGAAGTTTTTTACATTTAAAGAAATTTTTAAGTCATTGGGTTAAATTTCAAATTATAAGGGGTTTTTGAATTAAAATGTTTTTTTAAGATCTTTAATAATGACTCGGTTTTTAAGGACTCAAAACTGCCAATAACATCTTGTGCACACCAATTATTACAATTATCTTCACTCTCAGCAAAATCTCTTGCATATGTTCTTCAGGATTTTGTCTTTTCTGGTTGAGCTTTACTGTGTGATAGGATGGCTGATTCTTAAAAATCGTAGGATAGGCATCATCAGCTAATTTTGGTACTTTTCGAGGGACACGAATTGGTTCACCATCATTTGCTGGAAAAATGTCTTCCTTAACCACAAAGTCTGTTCAAAATGATGAACACAAACTACAGTTTTGTCATTTACTTCAAAATTTTTACGATGTATGTTCTTGTACCACTTATCCCATAAAGATTTTTCTTTAGGAAATTTAAATATTGTCGTATGAGGTTCACTACCATAATTAGATTTGCAGTCAGAAACAGAACAAGAATGACCCATTTCGACAATACTTCATACTACTATATATTTACATAAACTTTATAACTTAATTTTATGTTAAAAACTCACTATCAACTAACTCATTGGTCACTAGTTGCCACTTTAATGTGAATTACATTAATTCTGCAAACACACAATCAAAGTAAACAAACCCATGCTTCACTCAGTGGATATAACCACAACATAACATGCTGGGCCACGAGTGCCGCCATTTTTCCTACAATCGATTCTCGTATTGTGGTCTGAGTATTGGAGTTGGTGTTGTATTAACCTACTGCATTCTGAACAGTAAACAGGTTACAAATGTTCAAGAAGAAAACGGTTTACTAAGGCTTGCCTCATACCTTCATATTCTATATGTATACTTCACATAACCAGATTTTGAAAAAACAAGGAAAATTCTGATGTGAACTCTACTCACAAAACATTTTCTAACCATGATCAGTTCACATATACCTGCTGTATATTATAGTTTTCTCTTAATAGACTACAACTTCACTGGCTAGAAATGTTGGTTCTCTTAATTGATTCCAGTTGTTTATTTGTATCTTTTAAGATCTCTAATTATATCATCTTTCCACTTATATTTAGGTCTTCCTCTTATTCCAGATTTGAAAGGTTTCTATTTATATAGTCTTATAGTTATTCTGTCATCTGACATTCAGGCTGTGCCGTGACCAAGCAGTTACACTGCTTGACTCTCACCAAGGTGGGGAAGGTTTGATCCCATGTGAGATGCATGTTTCCTTGTTTTTCCTTGTTCAAACTGCATGTGAGATTTGTGGACACCATGGAGCTGGGGTGGGTTTTCTCCAGAATTTCCGGTTTCCCCTGCCATCTCATTCTATCGGTGCTCCATCTTCATTTCATGTATCATCAGTGTCACCGTGTCAGTGTCAGTGTCAGCATCACATCACACATCTGACATATCAATAAGTCAAAGTATAAACTTGAAAGAAGCGTAGGGACAGTGAAGCACAAATAAGTACACAAATTGAGTCGAGTATCAGCTGAGGATAGGAGCAAGAGCTCTTGAAACATGTCCTGTGAATAAACAGTGTGAGTGAAGCAATGTGTCAATATATTCTCGATTCACTTTTGTACATATCAATAAGTATTCATACATCCTTGCTTATATAGAAAAACTTTTATATTAGAACTAATGTTAACATCCAGAGATGTTATATGGTGAACTAACATTGTGGGATTTAATCCTGAATCTATACATATAAAAGGATTAGCTAAATTGCTCTTCTTCAAAAAGTAAATAAATTTTGTACCAGCTGGCTTCTCACAGTGTGGAAAAAGTGTGCATACACTCAAAGAAAATGACAGTCTGAATAAATATAATAATGATAATAATACTTTGTAGGCATTCCTTTTCTAAGTATTACTTCTGTTAACCTTTTTGGCAAGGAATGAACCAGCTCTTTTGTAGTCTCTGAGGTAATATTTTGCCATTCTAGTTGTACACATTGTTTCTGAGCTGGCTTACTTCATCTTTCATGTTTCCTGACCATTCTTAGAAGTGTAGTCCAAAGATGTTCAATTGGATTAAGGTCTGCATTCTGTGCTGGAAACTTTAGAACGTGGGGAATGTGGCACAAAAACCATGTTTTATACTATAAGCTTAGGGTCATTATCTTTTAAAAAATAGTAATTTGTACCTAAACTCAACTTATCAACACTTTTTTGCAGATTTTCCTTTAGGATATCATATACTGAAATCTATCCATAGTAACCTCTACAAAAATAAGTTCTCCAACACCCATACCATAATTCCTCCACCACTATGCTTCAATGTGGCTTGAAATTGCTTGGGTTCAAGCTCAGTATTTGCTCGTCTCCACATCAAAATGTGTCATCATTTACAAATACATTAAATTTACTTTCATCTGTGAGCTGTACCTTGTCCCAGAAAATTGTGTTGTTGTTTATATGCCCTCAAGCAAATTAAATTCTCAATTTCTTGTTCTTCTTGCTTATGCACAGCTTTTTTTCTAGATACTCTAGCTCCATAGCCTGCACTACTTAGAACATAGTGAAGAGCCATAGGTGTGATTTCTTTCCGAACTGATCATTAACATATGTAGACTGTTAATTTAAGATCTATTTTGATCATCCTTTATAATATATTTTGCTCCCTTTTTGTTAGCTTCTATAGTCGACCTCATCTTTCACTCTTAATGAGATATTTCTTTCTCTATATAGCATTATTATGGACTGCACTATTGCCCAACTTCTTCCAAAAATATCAACTATTTGTGAAAATGACATTCCATTTTGATATTGGGAGATAATTATCTATCTTTCCTCTATAGTTGTTTCTTTATCACTTACATTTTTCTGCTGCACAGCATTCCCTACATATCAGAACCAACACTGAAGAGGTGCAGCTTGGCACTGAAGGAATCACTTGCTACAAGTATTTTGTTGGTGGTTTCTGTGTTTATATTTCTAGCGATGTATAAATACTTTTTTTTCCTGCCAAATACTGTTGGAATTGGGATATTGTTTATTTTCTTGAAGCATATTTACCTAAATACCAAATATTTGTTATCATTATACTGTTTATCTAATGGGGTAGTCTCTTACTCAAAATCATAGTGCTGTCATTTAATTATAATATGAAAATGTCAGTGATTAATTAAAGACTTTATGAATACGTATTTCCATGACTGTGTATGCCCGAACCATCTTAGGCTCTGTGTTTTTATAAAATTTAGGAGTCTTTTTCATCTCTCTTTTATTATATAATTCTTAATTGTCCTTGCTTGTCTTTAATTGGCTCATAAATTCTTTTCAGGATCTTTATTACAAATATTAAAAGCTTTTGTTTCGGAGACTCTTTAAACATCCATATCTCAGAACCATATGTTACTATTGGTTTTATGCCTGTAATTATAAATGTTTAATGTTGCATTTACAAGGGACACCTTTGACCTCAAACGCTCAAAACTGCTTGAAAACATGCTCAGAATAACAAACTACCATTAAAACAACACTGGTCTGTATCATTTCCATGCAAAACTCTGCATCTGTCTACTAGTGCCATTGTAAGCTCAATAAGCAGTATAAGCTCTATATCAGAAGGGCTGCTAATTTTGTAAGATTGCAATGTGCTGAACACAAGTAAAGATACATGATCGTTATTTCATCATCAAACTTTACTCTGTAATTTATAATCAATTTGCTGCATCAAAGTATAAGCCTCTGTTGCAGTATGCTTGGCAAAATGCAGGTTATGACATTGACATAACCGTATCATTTTAAGATAAGATGCTTTATTGTCACATACGCTTACAGATAGTGAGTAAAAACTCAGTAAACAGGTGACTCGTCAACAGTAGAAAATTTAAAATAATAATAATAATTACACAAAATAACAATAACACTAATAATATAAATACTAATAATACAAATAATATAATTACTAATAATATCAATACAACTATATACAAATCATTTGCAAATGTAATTGGTCTATCTTTTCATACTGGACTGCGTGAATGTGAAAGTGATTTGGAATGTGATAACAGGACCTTAGTGAGGTGTGAACATGGTTTTCTTACTATTTGTTAATCACTTCATCGAAATCTTGCCTCTGCACTTTGAGGACTACTATAATCACTGTCAGGTGTGTAGTGTATGTGTTTTGCTCTATTACAAATACTTTCAGGAGAGGGCTTTTAGCACTGTTGATTGAAAATGTAATTACACCCTGACATCACTGAATTACATATAATTTCCCTACCATGGTATTGATATCTTGTTACTTTGTTTCCATTATATGTCACTGAAACAGAATGCAACATTTTGCAAGGAAATGACACGGACAACTGTTTTGCTTATGACATGTTTTCGTGCAGTTCTGAGTACTCGCGGTAATAGATGTCCCTTGTTAGTATATTAACTTGCTCTTAAATATATCATTGTATACAAATTACTTATGCTTTATTTTCCCAAATAACCATCTCTTTTATTTCTTCTTCTAGTGAGTTTCAAAATCATCTTTATTAACAGTTCAGCAAACAATGGAATTTTAACATTTAGTTTATGTTGAATCACAAAAGAAAATGATCTAAAAAGAAAACAATTATTCTTTCAGTAAATTCAACTGTTTCATCACCAGATTTTGTAATAGCAACCACCCCCCCCCTCACTTCCTAAGGTAATAAACTGAGCCAGTAGTGTATTAAATAGGGCTGCCTATGATCCTAGCTGAACCCTTCTAACCTCTCCCATCCCTTTCATCTGTACTCCTTAACCTTGGAGTGGTCGCGCAGCATCTCACAGATGCCAGGTATACTTTATTTACTCACTATTGCTGAAAACATGCACTGGCAGTTACATGCCTTCCAGTTACCTAAATACTAACATACCTTCCTCATCAACATTGCATTAGTTGCATTACACTGTTGGAGGGAAGAGGTTGTTACCGAAGCTGCATCGTTGGAGTCTAGCAGACGCGACGTGACCTTCCGTGATATTGAAGGTAAGTATTCTATTTTGTTTATTTAATGTATTATTGTTTAATATTTATTAGCAATAGCTCTGCTAATACATATTTATTTATCCTCAGATTCATTATGACCTCACAGAAGACCTACAATCTGGAAAATCCACATGACAGGGAAATTGTACTCCGGCTTTTGGACGAAGATGATGAATCAGGTGATGACTTCAGCATTTATAGTGATGTTGAAGAAGACTGTGTGGAAACACGAGAAGAAAATATGGACACTGAGCAAGAAGCGGACTCCAGCGATAGTGATAGTGATAATCAGGTTGACGAATGTTTTCTGGGCAGGAACATTTACACAAAATGGTCAAAAGCGTGTCCACCAAAAAATGTTCCCTCTCGAAGACAAAACATTGTCAGTCATTTACCGGGTGTGAAAGGTGCCGGAAAGAATGCCAAAACGTCAGCTGAATGCTGGGAATGCTTTTTTGACAATGACTTGCTCTCTAGCATTGTTGAATACACTAATAAGAAGATATCTGAAGTACAGGGACATTATTCCAGAGAAAGGGATGCTCATCTGACAGACACAACTGAAATAAAAGCTCTGTTAGAATCCTGTATTTATATGCAGCAAGAAAAGACAACCATACACACACCCAAGATATATGGGCCTCCAATAAAATGGAAATTGAGTTATGTCATCTGATAATGACTGAAAGATGATTTAGGTTCCTCTTATACTGTTTGAGGTTCGACAACAAGGATACCCGAGAAGAAAGAAAGAAGCGTGATAATTTAGCCGCTGTACGTGAGATATTTACTTCCTTTGTGGAAAGTTGTAAAAATGCCTATTCAGTTGGACAGTACTGTACAATTGATGAAAAGCTGGAAGCTTTCACGGGCAATTGTTTCTTCAGGCGGTACATCCCTAGCAAACCAAGTATGGTCTAAAAATATTTGCTTTGGTGGATGCTAGGATGTATTACACCACCAATCTAGAAATATATGCTGCTAAACAGCCTGCAGGTTCATTTGCAATTAGCAACAAACCAACAGATGTTGTGAAACGTCTCACTTCTGTGATCTCAGGAATTGGGTGTAATATAACCACAGACAATTGGTTCACCTCCTTAGAATTAGCTAATCACTTGTTTCAGAAGAATCTTACTCTGGTTGGAACTATGAAAAAGAATAAACCTGAAATTCCGCCAGAGTTTACACAAACAAAGAACTGGGAGGTGGGAACAACACTGTTTAGGTTTCAGAAAAACTCAACTCTAATGTCATATGTTGCCAAGAGAAACAATGCGGTTCTGATACTCTCGACAGTGCATCACAATAATGCAATTTATGCTACATCTGGTGATAAGAAAAAGCCAGAAATTATAACTTTTTATAATGCAACCAAATCAGGAGTTGATACTGTCGATCAGCTGTGCAGTACGTATAACGTGTCCAGAAAAACTAACAGATGGCCAATGGCTGTTTTTTATAGCATGATGAACATTGCAGCTATAAATGCACAAATAATATATCATGCAAACAATATTGATGCTAGCACCAGGCGTAGTGAATTTCTGAAACTTCTAGCACGTAATCTAGCTGAGGATTACTTGCGCCAACATTTTGAGTGCTCATCATTGCCAAGAAATCTCAAACGAGATATTCAGTCTTGTTCTTGATGAAGGTGCAGCGCAACCCACAGAAGAGGACCAAGGCATAAAAAGACATGCGGTGAATGTGGTTGTTCAAAAAATCGATACACAAAGTACAGATGCCGCAGCTGCAAGAAATTTTTAGTGTTTAGAACATGCACAGCAAGTATGCGCTGACTGTAAATTGTAAAGCTGAGTAAATGTGATATTTATATTATAAACTATAAGTTGCATTAAATAAGAATGCTTCCATATAAGGACTAATATTTTCTGAAAACAGTGTGATAACAGTTTTTCATCTTAGTGATGAACGAGATTATAACTTGTGTAGAATTCAACAGTTTTCTGGAATACATTTATACTTAAAACACAAAAAATAAAACATATTACATTGCAGTAAAACCTAACAAATTTAACAAAATGTACGTTGTTAACGCAAGAATGCTGTTGGCGTCTGAGACTCCACGCGACCTACAATGAAACAATATCCTGCGCGACCACTGCAGGGTTAAGGAACCTAACAGCCAAGAGATTTTTATGAAGCAATATCATTTCTATTTAGCTTTGACTACTTAGGCAATTAACATGCAATTTTCAAAACTGGAAATAATTTATAAACAGATATATTAATGATTTGAAAATAAAGAATGGGGAAAAAATAATGATATGCAAAGTAACCTCTTTAGGTCTTAACCCATAATGTTAGTCTCTTAGACTCTTATAGTTTTTAGTTATTCAAATGTTGGCAAAACTGTTAATACTGATGGCTTCTGCTTTTAGCTATGAGCTGTCCAGATGTTACGTAGCCATTATCAAACGTTTCTGTCAAGAGTAAGCTGGTTGTTATTGTTGCCCTTTATTTAGAAGCTGGCGGTCTCTCAGACTGGTATGTTATACTACATTACAGTATTTCTATTTGTATTAATCATAAAATTATTATTTTATTTATTTTTTTATTCAATTTGAATAATGATAAGTATAATAAATCTTTCTACAGAGACTGTTTGGGCTCTGAACCTGAGTTTGAGGTCAGGATTACACAATGGATGGATGAATGAATTGCAGGAAAATACTGAGGGAAAATGTGTGGGTGTTGATAACAAATTAGAGGACAATTCAGATGAAGATCCTGATTTCATAATAGATATAATTTAATCAGAATCCCAATATGATAAGGAAATTCTGCCTAAAATTACCAATGATTCTGAAGAGGAGCAACCAAATAAAACTTTTACAAGAAAAAACAACTTTATTATAGTCAGCAAATGAAAAGTAGATAAGACACCTTCACATACATTATTCAAGCAATATCCGGTCTCACTGCTACAGCTAATTGCCTTACGACTAGAAGCCAGGCCCCTAGGTATATGAAATTTGCTATTCAGCATCTTTATTCTCAATGAAATTGAGTGGACAAATGAAAGATGGCACTTGCTATACACAGAATAAAGGATGCTGCTAATCTATTGGGACACCAACTATCAAGAAGTGATTGCTCTATTGTTTCTGACCTCAATTTTCAAGTGGAGTCATAAAAATATGGCCAATTGTTCTCTAATGGTACTCAGAACAACCAATATTTTGATTCATTATGCTATTGAAGAAGTTTGAAATTCTACTAATAACTCTTTGGTTCGACAATAACAGAGTTCATGATCTATGAAAACAATCAGATCCTCTACTATCTGTTTCAAATGGGATGATGTTTGTCCTTGAGCGCTACTAGGTGAGCAACCAATTGGGAGTCCTGCGGTGTTTCATATTGCATTCCCACTAAGTGGTGTGTGACGAGCACTAACCTAATCAATCTCTATTAAATACTATCTGCGGTAAGACAAAACTTCAGATTTTGCCATAACTGATCCATGTGGAAGGTAGAGAGTAATGTATCTAACATAACCGTGAAAACCCCATATTTTTAGCTCAAATAGTTTTCCTAATACAAATAAATAAAGCACTGTTATATTATAACAATGCATCACGACGTAAGCACTGTAATAAATAGCATTATTGGTTGGCATGTATGTGAGTACTTATATATATATATATATATATATATATATATATATATATATATATATATTTCTGTATTTCTATATATTCTGTATTTGTACTGTGCAAAAAATTAAGCAGATGACAAGATTCAACTTTATATCATTGTAATAAAACTGGTGACGTCCCACAATTAACAATGTTTGATCATGGCTAATATTCCCTCAAAGCTGAAAGCAAGTAGACAAGAAGTATTTGGAGGAAAACATGGTGACGGTAGATGATGGACATAAAAGTTGCAAGCTTGAAAATAGAAAAAAGTATAGAATCTCTTCATATCATAAAAAAAAACCAAAGGAAACGAGCATAAAATTTGCCACATTTATTAGGATACCGTTCCTATGAAATATGTAAAAATTGTTCATAAACAAAACATGCTATTTTAGAAAGGAAAATGCTATCATTGTGCTCAGATTCCGTTACATATTTTGCAAAGGGCTCCAATGCATTTTGTTATTCTCAAATTCTGTTGTTCCGTATTTGTATTTATTTTTATACATCGTAATTGAAATTCTGCAATACATACAGTATATGGCATTCTTATTCATACACATCAGAATAAAGTCATTCTCTACTTGCTTAAAAACTTATGTTTTTCTTTGAGTCATTTATATATGGTTGATAAATCTAAAACAAACAAATCCAAATGATAAACTGCACAAATATTGTATGAAGCAGCAATATTAAAGAAGCAGCTCCCAATTGTATGCAACTTTCCTATTCATACTGTTATTAAGAATGACTAGAGCATCGTAAACAGTTTCAATATGCATGTGTTTCAAAGGTTGCATAAGCTCCTGCAGTTGCAGCTGGACGTTCTTTCAGTAGCAGTCAAAATGGGTAAGCAAAAGGAGCTTAGTTCTGATCTAAAGCAAGTAATTATAAACTTGGCAATTAGAGAGTGTTCTCTTAGAAAAATAGAACAAATGGTAGATAAATCACATTCAACCATTCAGTACATAGTCAACACATTTAAGGAGCAAGGTTCTACAAAGAATTTACCATGAAAACCTAAGGAAAGCAGACTCAATGCAAGAGAGGAATGTTTCATTGTAAGCAGAATCTGAGAAAATCCAAAATTAAGTGTTCTTCAGTTACGTGCATTAGTTGAAGAGGTGTCTTGAAAGATGACTGACAAAACTGTTCGTCCTGTTCTATGAAAGTATGAATATCATGGCTGAGCACCCAGAAGGAAGCCATGTGTAAGTGCTGCAAATAGGAAAAAACAAGTTGCATTTGTTAAGGACCATATCCATAAGGATGAGAACTTTTTGAACAGTGTGATATGGATGGACAAGACTAAGATAAACCTCTTCAGGTCAGATGGGATAAACAAAGTATGGAGAAAAGCAAATTCAGACAATGATCCCAGAAACACTCTTCCAAAAAATACCTCCTCAGAGCCCACACTTGAATCCAAAAGAGCATTTGCTGAGAATAATGAAAAAACGAGTCTGTAAAAGAATAGTAGGATCTAAACAAGAGCTTAAACATGTTGTGGAGGAAGAATGAAATAAAATCAGCCCAGCAAAATGCAGAAACTTGGTTAGTTTTATAAAAAGAAGGTGTGAGTCAGTTATTAAACCCAAGGGGTACCCAAAAAAGTAATAAGAATAGAGAAGTTGTACAGAAATGGTCATGTTTCTTTTATAATTATATTTTATTTAGTTTGTTACTTCGTAAGTTAATATTTAAACTAATTCCTAATATAGCATTTGTTTTGTTGCTCCACAAGTAATTTTACTGTCTTCTAACATATATTAAAATATTTTCTTAAAAAACTGAAGTGTACGGATTAGAATGTTAAACACTGTACATAAACATTTACTCCCAATTCTGCCAACAATATCACAGGATGCTATCATCGGTGACAATTGTTTTCTGTATATCAAATACTTTTTGTGTACCTTGGAAATAGTAAGCTGTTTTCCATTAGCTGCTCGGATTACATCGGAGGGACGTTGCACGGTTATGCATTCAGTTAAATATTTCGATAATTCAGAAGGCACTTGAGTCGCGAGAAATTCCATTTTGTTTAAATCAAATGTATTTTAACTACTACTAGATCTGTGGCGATCACCCAATTCTTAGAAACCTCTTTCAGCTCTCTCCACTACTTAGAACAGAACAATAGAATTTATACAAACTATTTTCCTTTAAAGCATTTCACAAAGTGGTAAAATATTACTTACCAACGTTAATGATTTAACGCTAAATATCAGGAAATGAGGATTTTTAATCTTATTTTCCTTATAATTTTACTACAGCTGAATGAATTAATGTGCACTATATAACTTCGGCTGGCAGGAAAAGTGAGCATCTTACAGATGTGAAAATAAAATACGTGAATTCAATTTTAATATTAAAACAGGAATTTCAGTTTCATTCATATAAAGTTGCAAAATAATCAAAATAATAGTTCGGTTACAACATTGGCGACATTGGCCAACCTGAATATACGTAAAAGTCTCTGAAACAAATGAAGAAAGAAATGGCGGTAAACAAATCAAGCTGCGGAATTGTTTTGGGTATAAGTGCTTTATTCCACAATATATGGACTAGTTTATATTTCTCATTCATCACTGCTTCAATTGTATTGTCAAAGGACATTGATATAAATGGTTACATTGTTTATTGTCCCTGTATAGGTAAGTTTTCTGTTTGTTTAAGATACCTGCATAACAAAACATAACTTCGATTAAAATGCATTATATTATTAGCCCAAATTCTGAAAACAAATAAAAACAGTTTACATAGAGGAACATGGCTAAAGAAGGTTGTACAGTCATCTAATAAGTCTTAAAGTTAATTATTTAAAATTTTCTCTTCGTTGATAATATTGTAAATATCATTTGTTTAAGCTGTTAACAGGTTAAGCATATTTAGTACACTATGGCCAAGAAGCCATACAGATTTGTATGTGTTTAGTTATACATTGACGATTCGCCTGTTTTCTGTATAAACATAGGGTTATAATAGAGTGTTATTATTACTATGAACGTGGGATTGCAGCCAGTTGATATACGGTTCCAAGATGAAGCTTTCTTCCGTCCAAGGTCTTCCTCAGGTCGTTGAACCGCATTCACTCGACTGTTATAATAAAACGTCTTGAAATTTCGACATGTCTACAAAAATGGAAAAGTTCTGAGAATTATATGTAACCGGTGGATCCATAGAGTAAAAAATGGTTTACGTTCATAAAATTGCACGAACCTCATCAGAGTAGCAAGCGTTAATACATTAATTAACTTCTGCCGTGTACTCTCCAGAATAGGTAATTGCAATAATGTTAATTATTTGGCACAATAAGGTTGCATATTTGTACTCCCTGTTACGATATGGAATTATCTTTGGAGGTAATACAGCACACAGCAGGCAGGTTTTCATATTACAGTAAAGGGCCATACATATTTCTTGTGTTATTGGTCCCCATCATTCCTGTAGGTGCTTATTTAAAAACCAAAAAATTCTTACTCTTTCTGGAAAATAATTATATTCTCTGTTACGCATTCTTACAGATAGTTATAATAACTTCACAACAAACCTTGTTGTGCATGACCACAGTACGAGGAATGCAGGCAATCTGCATAGGTCAGAAAATGGCTTAAAACTGTTCCATTAAGGATGTGCAATAAGAATTTACAATAACCTTCCATATTTTTTAAACTACTTCATAATCCTAATTAACATAAAATCTCAAATAAATTTTTAAAGTCATTTTATGTACTCCCCATATAACATGGAGGAATTCTTTAATATCCCATTCAACAAGTAGATTTTCAATACTTGGAGCAGATTGCACATGAAAGTCATTTCATGATTAGCATTGTGGTCAACCTATTGTGAAGCATGTTCTGATGTGATGCTTGAATGGTGATGGTTTACAAATTTCCAAATGTTATACATAAAGTAAGATTTAAAAAAAGGGGGGGGGGGGGGCAAGAATATTAGTGGTGGTAGCTGTAGTGATGCATTTACCTTAAATGTATGACATGTTCAGAGTCCTTGAGTTTACTTGTGGTGGGGAACCAACAAACAAACATTCATAAGCAAGAATGAAACTGCTAAATGAGAGGTATAAGCAGAGCATTTGTTCCCCCAAAATAATACAGTAATGTGCACCATATGTCTGATGGAGAAGCCCATATGCGCTAGAATGCAGTAAGTAGAATCTGTAATAATAAATTTACCGGTCACATTTGAATATAGGAGTTTTCTTTCTTTAACTTTGCAGCCATGACAAAGAAAAGAATGAAGAGGATTTCATTGAACCTATTTTTTATGTATGCATGTCATAGAAGCACTTTGCTGTTTAATTAACCTACAGCAGGATTACATTTAAGAAATATTTGATTTGAACCATTATTTAAACCTGCACTTTATGATGCTTTTCAAGAAATGTTTCAACTATTTGTGCTTTTCAGAAGAAAGTGGGGACATTCTTTAGTATCCTGGCCCATAAAGCACTTTAGAAATGGTGAAAAGTAGTGATTAGAGTAACAGAAAGTATCTTGTGAATAATACCTTGTGAAGTGCTTAAGGAGTAGACGTTACCTCAGCAAAATCATTTGGCCTGCCCACCCTCCCTATTTAGGAGTCTTTCTCTTATAATGAAATATTGCATGAAAGCAGCAGAAAATGACATGTGCAGGATACTATGCATCCAGAAAGGAGAGTGCCAACCTAAGTGAAATCCCTTTGTTTCCTGGATCATTGGTTTTTAATTACACTGATGTTTTGGCTACACTCTGTTGTCAATTCTTATATAAAAAGCATCCCTCCAGCTATGCTTTACAGCTTAGGGTGCTCAATCTCTTGGCTACACTTTATGGCTTAGGGCCTGCTATATTTGTTGGTCTCATCTTGGCATTTGTTACATCAGTGCACACAAAACAATGACTGAGGAATTGGGCCAGGATGCTAAAGAATGTCAGAAAGTGAAGTGAATCCCTTTATGGATAGTCAACATGAAAAATTCAGTGCCATGGCTGGGATTTGAACCACAGATCTCCTGGACGACTGGATGGAAACCAGGAGATCCGTGGTTCAAATCCCAGCCATGGCATTGTTATATTCTCTACTAGACTATTGTGAATGTATTTGAAAAGTGAAAAACAAAATGTTAAGTAAAACTCTGTAGAAAGTATGGAAATTCAGGAGGTTTATAGTAATAATAGTAGACAGGAAGTAGTCAAAGTAGCAGTGTGTGTTAGAGCTGTCCCAAATAAGGTAGAAATGAAAGCAAATATGTTAGAGAAATTAGAGAAATGTTCGCAAGTCTTAGTAAAAAGTTTGATGATCATTTCCAAAGTTTAAGTAATGAGATGAATAATAATTTTAATAGTTTAAGTAAAGAGATGGATTTTAAAAGTTTAAGTTAAGAGATAGACAGCAATTTTCAAAGTTTAAGTAAAGAGATGCATACTATTATGGGTGCATTATAAGTTGGTGATTGACAGTTGAAGGAGTGGGAAAGGAGAGGGGATAGCACCGTTGCCACTTTACCGTTCCTCTCACGTGCTAGGCAACGAAGATGGCTGGGAGAGGGGAAGAGTAAGTTCGACTGCCGTAATGCACACGCACATATTCCTAGAAATTTGTGTACTGCAGTATTAATCATAAGACTGCCGTAAGACTGTCTACACGTTTAAGTGAGCAGTTACCTAATTACAGCATACAAAATCTTCGGAATGAACTAAAAGTAAATGGTTAGCTACAGTTAAGATTTAGAGAAACAAAAGTGCCATACCTGCACAGAATTATGCATACTATTCCAACGGGAATATGTTGCTTCTCTTATAGTCTCTGCTGTCATTGGTACTGCTTTTCTGATCGTCGTCGTTGCCGTCGCCGCCCCCGTCGTCAGAGCTACTGCAATCTCCCACGGAAATTATGAGTCCTTCCACTTTCTTCCAAATCGCCTTTGTTTTCCCATGCTGCTACTATAACTTTTTTTGTGACAAACAGCATCTTCCCAATTTTTAGCACTTATTTTTGCTATTATTTATTCTGTTAGTTTTATAACAGTGTTATAGTGAAATCTGTATTGTTGCGCGCTACATATCCCTTTATTTGGGCCCAAATCAACTCTATTGCATCAAAATGACAATGGTAGGGAGGAAGTCTAATAATTTTGTGGCCTTTTTCTGCAGCAATTTCATCAACTATATATTTTGGGAACTCCGGTTTGCTTTTACCAGTTCCAGCAATTCATACCTTTTTTAAATGGTCTTGAACACGCACATATAATTTCCCTTACTTGTCCTTTAATTGGGATTCCGTACCCAAAAACATTTTTTGTGGTCTTCACAGATAGTTTCTTTCTGTCTGTTTCTGTAGCACAAGTGTAAGTTGATCACTGAAACACATGAATTATGTTACGAAAATGTAAAGCTGTTTGCACCCTGTGAAACATTCACTACCTGAAGCAGTACACTCTTAGTTTGGCAGTGATGACAGGGAGAACTACCCTAAGTACCGTAAGGGTTATTCATGTTAGAACTGGACTGGACAAAGGCAGGTAAGAAGGGTTGGTCATTAAACTGGGAAGGTTGGTCTGGTCATTCATCCATAAAACCTCATAAGATATTCTTTGAAACTAAATCCACACCTGTTCCCTTCCAACAACGCATACCGTCTCCTACTAAAGGGCAACGAACGACGACGGTATTGTGATACCGCTGATTCATAAGTGAAGCAACAATAGTAGCAGTGTCTGCTTATTGCAAACCTCAACATGCCGATAGACTAGCTTCATGCATAAAGCACGTGGTGTAGTGTGATAGAGTTCGCAACGTAGGATAAGCGTGCCGGGTTGCTATGGCAAAAGTTTACTTTTGATTGGTGGATTGATGGTTGCTAGGCGACCGCAATGACGTGTCAGTGACGTGTTTATCCCCTCTCCTTGTTTTTGCAGCTGAACAGCACGTGGAGGCAAAATGCCAATCACCAACTTGCGATGCAACAATTATAATTTTCAAAGTTTAAGTGTGGAAATAGACAGTAGCAATCAAACGTTACAACAGATAGGAGAAAAGATAGATGATAGTATTGAGAAGTTAGAGGTAGGACACATAGAACTAGGAAAGAAGTTAGACAATCAAGAACAGGCGTTAAAAATTTCATGAAAGTTAGTCAGGAAATAGAGAATGTAAGAGAAGAAACTGGTCAGGTAACAGACAATGTAGGGAAAGATGTTAGTGAGGAGACAGAGAATGCTGAAAATGAAGTTTTAAATATAGTGAAAGAAAGGTCAGATAGTGAAAACAGAAAACTGAGGGAGAAATAGCACAGAAATTAGACAAAGAAAGAAAAATGGCTAGAAAAGAGTTAGAAGAAACTAGGAGTAGATTAGAAGTATCAGAATGGGGAAATAGAAGACAGACGAGGAATTTGCAGGAAACCACAAATGAAATGAATGAGGTAGCAATAGAGATTACGGTGACAAAGGAAACATTCAAAATCGAGGGAGAAATGAAAGAGAAATATTCAGATATTTCAGGCAAGGGGCACATTTCCATCAGAATATGATTAAGAAAGAGAGGAAGAGATATCAATGTCCAATACCTAAGCTAGGTATGCAAAAATCATGGGGATGTAGGATAAATAAGTCCTTCACACACGGAAAAGTCCGCCAAATTCCTTTGTACTTTCTAAGTATATTGTGGGATGATGAACTTTCTTGTAAATGGTGGAAACTTAGGCTAAAGTACCTAAAATTACCATAACAAATTATAAAATTAGAAGAAACACAAACTTGTAAAATGTATAGGTTAAGTATAAACAGTGCAGTGTAAAATGTATAGGTTAAGTATAAACAGTGTAGTGAAAGTGCAGTGAAACTTAAAACTAAACAAGTGAAAAAAAAAATCTAAATGAAAATCAGAACACTGAAAGACTTTTGTAAAGAATATTTATATAGAATTCTAAAGAAGTATTTGGAAATGTATGAACAAAAGAAAATTAAACAGATACCAAGAAAATCAACATCAGAACATTGAAAGACTTTTGAAAAGAATGTTTATATAGAATCCAGAAAGACTTTTGAAATGAATGTTTATATAGAATCCAGAAGAAGAATTCAGAAATGCTGTATAAAAAAGGTATTATTAATTTACAATAGTTTAAACATGGAAGTGTATATATTTATGAATTGTTCTAGTTGTAGCATTTTATGAACTAATTTTAAGTAGATCAGATGGAGAAAGAGAGGGAGAGAGATTATGATGTAGATTAAAGTGTTTTCCATATAGTGGTATTGAAAAGTTGAAAATTGCAGATCAGAGTGTTGCTAAATGTTAAATAAGTTCTTGTTATAGTAGGCAGGTGGTTGAGTCGCTGTATATATTCTTTTATTATGGGATAATAAAATATGTACGGGGGCATTTGATACCGAAATTAAGGGGTGCAATGAATGAAAAATCGTAATGAATTTCAAAGAAATAGTAGGCAGGTGGTTGAGTCGTTTAACAAGACACGGGAGAAAGAGGGTTTTCTTAGCAAGAATTATAAATGGGTAACACTTGACTACGTTTGAAAAGATATTGTTCGAACCCTTAATAATGGCATGATCGAGACTAATAATCACAATGGACAAAATAATCACAAAAGGGAGTTATATGATATATTTATTGTGCATATTCCAAAATTTTACAATTTGCAACTTTTAGCTACATTTATTTGTTGTTACCTTGTTACTACCTTGGCTTGCATGACACCCTGATCTTTTGCTCTGCCAGGTAGCTCTTAACCTCCATACCTCCTTGATTACTTAATTAGTAATTTTTGGGTGAATAAAGAGAGCTGTGAGAGGTGAAAGTCACACACACACAGCTAGACGGTCCTCTGTTTCTGTCTTGGGTGAAGGCAGACCAGAAGCGATGAGAGAAGATCTCTGTCGGTTTATGCGTGAATAACGAATTAAGTGTTATCGCGTACTAAGCAGTCTACATACGGTAACTCTGAACAGTGATATATCGGTAACCCTTGGTCAGCAACTTCGAGTTTGATGTGATGATAAAAAGAAGCAGTCATTAAACCAGTCTGAAACTTGCATTCCAGTGGCATTAGAACCATCCTTACTCTCATACATATCCACGCATACCCCGAGAGTACCTCTTTGCTCTACCCTGCGCTACCCACTTATTCGCTTTACCTGATGGAAAGCCTAAAGGAAACAAGCAAATTGATGTTGTTTTATGCTAAGTTTAATAAAGAGTGGTCCAAAGACACATTATTGTCGAATGATGAAAGGTTGTGCATATATGTGTACCCCAAACTGAAGAGGTATCTTCAATATGGTACAGTAAAACCTACCTAAAACTGACCTCTTATATGTCGGAAACCTGGAAAAATAGAAAATAAATTTTGGAACAGAGCTATTTCCCATGTAAAATTATACTCTAAGCCTGAAAACTGCCTAATGCAGACAGAATATCTTTGGGAACTGTTTGCATAAATAATCTGATTAAAACGGATTTCTTTATGTGTAATGGGTTACAATGTACATATTTTAAAAAGTGCAATAATTTTTAGGGTGACTGTGCTTGCACCAAAGTTCTATGATTCATAAAGTCATAAACTGTAATCCTTCAAGGAAAAGGGAAAACAAACCGTTAGCTCTCTTAACTCTTCTAACATACATGGTAAGAGTACAACTGTTTTGTACTTTGTTGTGTTCATTCTCATTTTCATGATTTCATTGGTCATGTTTAAAAACTTAGTTTGCATGTACACAAATTCTGTAAAAGGAGTTCTAAACATAAGACATCACTGGAGGAAAAAATTAAGAACACAAAAAGGACAAACATCCAGTTAAAGAATTAACTGTGGCTAAAGGGAACAGCAGGTCATGTGAAAGGCATCACAAAATCTACAGAGTATGATGAGCTAAATCGTGCTGTGTTTGAGTGGTTTGTTAGTGCTCATGCTAAAGGAATTCCCATTTCTGGACCATTGCTTCATACTCAGGCTTTAGAGACAACAAGAAAATTAGGCAAAGACAATTTCAGAGTTAAGTGTGTTTGGAAGAATTTAGTAACAGTGACGTCCAGATTAATCGTAAAAACTACTTGTAGTCGGTTTATTGACATTCGTCACTTTTTTTATATTGAGGGACTAGTTTCAAAGGCCATTGCCTCCTTTTTGCTGAGTTGGAGAGAGGTTGAAATTGGAGGCAATGTCAATAAACCGACTACAAATAGTTTTCATGAACAATTTCAGAGCTTCCAATGGATGCCTTGAGAGTTTTAAACATCGCCATAACATTGTTTTGAATGCTGTGTGTGGTGAAGCAAATGATATGCAGACAGTTGCAGATTGGAAAGGGAAAATTTAAGACAGAGAAACTAGGTGATAAACTACAATTATTGTATGCAAGTTGAAAATATAGTACATAATACATATCAGCCTATTATTATTTACACTTCATTCCATATTATTGCTTCACTGTAAACCTGTGCATTTATTTCGTAATTTCGTATTTAATTACAACCCTGTGTAAGATGGAAACCTGTGTAAATGAAAAATAAATGCCAAAATGGCTGCATTCCATTTTAGAGAGGTTTTACTGTTCTTTCTAGGTGAGGAACCACCCAAGAAAATTCAGAGAACTAGGAACTCTGGAAGTAAGATGAGTAATCTCATTTCTGTGACTTTTGACACACGTCACACAGTCAATGCACCATGGTATGCAACTGAATGCCAATAGTCACTGACAAGTCGAAGAATGGGCATCTTCTTCTGCATCGCAACAGTGCCTGAGCACACATAGCTGCCAGAACAGTGGACTTCTTGGAGAAGGAAAAGGTTCTGTCCCATCTACTCATATTCACCTGACCTGGTCCCATGTGACTTCTTTCTGTTCCCAAAAACAAAGGAAAAAATATATATGGGCACTACTTGACATCCAATGAGGAGGTTATCACTGCATACAGTAATGCTCTAAGTGACATTCCTAAAGAAGTTTGGATTAAGACATTTTCTAAGTTGTTTCAGAGGATGGAATCAGTGCACAAGTGCTCATGGAGAGTATTTTTAAAAGTTGTAATAATTGTAAATCAAATTTCTTTCTGAACTACTTTCAGCATAACCCTCTAGCTATGTGTTTGCAGTAAGCCATACCAAATGATGAAGCTTTTAAATTTAAACTTTAATAAGTTCATAAAACTCCATGCTGATTTCTGTCACCCAAAGTGCCTTACATAAAATGGACCTGGCAGACACATCTCAGTGGTTCTTGTCTTTTAGGATGCCCAGAAGTGGCTGTGCAGTAAAATATATGAACAATAAATGTTTCAGTTGACCACGATATACCATTTTGTGCTATTCCTCTTCATGCTCATCCCTACTTTTCTGTTATTTTACATATTATAAGGACCTTGTGACTATTAGAGAGGCTCAGATTTCAAGACAAATGGAGGGCCCATCATTGCAACCATGACTTTCTCAAGAGGATCCAGAATTTACATGAGTATTAAGCTGGACCCAAGCTTGGCAAACAAAAGCGTGTTTGGCTTTTGGAAATGGGTATAATTGCTTCCTTCAACAAATTAAAGTTTGAAATCAACAAGAATGCTGTGCCAAAACATACTCTATAAACATTAAATACATTTCAAAAGCCTTTGATCACAGTTGGAGTTGTGTCAAAGCTATTTATTGGATGCTGTTTACATTTCTGTTTTCAGATACAGGTTCCTTTCAACACATACTTTCAAGTGGAGCCACTGCAGAAATTTCATAAGGTCATTACCATGGAAGATTTTATGGAAGAAATAGCACCAATCATATGGCCACCAGAAAAACGAATAGGTAAAATATTTTAACATTTTTCTTTTTCTTTCTTCTCATACAGTGCACAAAAATATTGTGAAGCTCCAACAATATTCTGTTTCCTTTCCTTTTAATGTTTCCCTGATTAAATAAATTATAACGGTGTATAAAATGTGCAGTAAGTAGTAAATGTAACCAGTAACAGTAAAGCAATTATTATAAATAGTTAAGTTACATAAATGATTAAATGAACAAAAATACTGAAGCTATTAACAGTGAAGTAAATATAATTCATTGAATTATAATAATTAGTGACTAAACTTCACTTAACTTTTATATATATATATATATATTATTACAGGACTAGTGCTAAATTACCTTAGCAGTTGTGCACCGTACCACTGCCACTACTGTTTCCGCAAATCCATCGTTTGTATCATTAATCAGGTTGTTTGTTATTGTTGTTGTAACTATTGCCGCCAGGTGACAAATTGATTTTTATGTTTATTACCAACCACTGAAAGTAAAATAAATTTTGTTACTTTCAATGGTTGACAGTAATTAAAAAAAAAACAACCTGTTACCTAATATCATTAGCGATAACAACAGTAATAAGCAACCTGCCGGATGAAAACATTGGATTTGCAAAACTAGTCCTGTTATATGCAGCAGAAGCTCGAAATACTGCAGATTCGGATTTAACACGGGTAAAGGTATGTCCCCATTAATAAAAGTACATAGATATATAAAACTGTTTTTTAACTTTAAAAGTTGAGATAAAAGTATTCTGCAAACAGGTTCTTCAGTATAATTTTTGCCACCACCCCTGTGTGTTGAGTTGACGCTGCATTCCAGAAACATAACAGTAAATAGAAACAATAGTGTTTTGACTGTACTAGTACAAGGGTTCAAAACCTCTACCTATTATACAGAGTATTCTTTAAAACTAAAGAAATTAGCAGTATGCGTCCAGTCTAAATCACACATTGGTGTCAGAATGTCACAAGTGGAAAGCATATTCAGTTGGAGAAAAACTAAAAATAAACTTATAATTATGTGAAAAGGGGAGAAACAAAGGCAAGTTTATTGTGTGTGAATGGAGGCCCGGAAGGAACAATATGGTGGAAAGTGAAATTGGACTACAAAAAAGAAAAAGAAATTGGGTAAAAATAGTGATCTCATGTGTTTATACAAGTGGTTTTTAATAAAACAAAGTGAAGGGGTATCATCTGGACCGGTCATCAGAGCTCAAGCTATAAAACTATAAAGATTTGCATGGGACAGATGATTTTAACTATCAAAAAAAGAGAGCTTTGAAGAATTTATAAACAAATTAGATTATAGAACAAATAGTACTAAATTACACAACTACATCAAAAAAATAAAAAGAGAAGACCAACAAAGTTAGCCACTAATTGTTGATAATAAAGAAATATATGAAGACACCCTTATAGCAGAAAAACTAGCAACATACTACAAAACTAGTACTATATTAAAAAATAAAAACAAAAAGCAGAATAAATACCTAAGGAACAATAACCTTGACAATACATCCAACCTCCAAAATATCTTCATTGAGTCTTTTACATTTCCAGAAATAAAACAAGCAATATGGACACTAAAAAATAAAGAGCCCAGGTCCTGATAATATACATCCGGAGCTACTAAAAATTTAGGACATGAAGCACTTCACACCCTTCTAAAAATTTTCAGTAACATTTGGACCACCAGAAATAATATACCAACATAATAGTCCCAGAACAAGCCGGGTTTAGGAAAGATAACTCAGCAATACATCAGGTCGTAAGACTTACACAAGACATTAAACAAAATTTTAATAAAAACAAGACCTCTAGCACTATTTGTTGATTTCAAAGGTGCATTTGACACAGTATGGCGAGAAATGCTACTACACAAGATGAAATCATATGGCATATCAGGTCAGATGCTAAACTGGTTTCAAGCCTTCTTATCTCAAAGATGGTTTGCAGTGCAGTACAAAACAGCCACATCCAAATGGAAACAAACCCGAGTTGGATTACCCCAAGGATCTGTTACAAGTGCTATTCTCTTTAATATATTTATAAATGACCTAGCAGATGCACTGAAGAAACTAGATAACATACAAGTGGGAATGTATGCCGACGATTAGTAATATGGACCTCGGAAAAGAATATAAGTTCTGGGAAAAAATTATAAAAAGTTTCAAAAAACAATGGAGAATGCAATTATAATACTGGAACAATGGACTAACCATAACAATATGGAGATAAACACAGAAAAAACCCAATATCAACTGTTCACAATGCAACACAAAACAGAAAATATATGTCTGCAAATCAATAACAAAAATTTACAAGAAGCATCCACAACAACATATCTAGGAATAGAACTAGACCGGAAACTATCAATGAAAGAACATGTAAACAATGTAACAAATAAGATCAACAAAAAGAACATCTTAAGACGCCTAGCAGGAAAAAAAATGGGGTGGAAATATGGACCTCCTTAATAACACATATAAAACATACATAAAACCCAACTTACTATTTGGAGAACTGCTGGCAACAGTAAGCAAGAAACTCAAAAGGCAAATAGAAACCTCACAAAACACTTCACTAAGAATAATAACAGGAGCTGTGAAAACAACACCAATTGCCATACTACAGAGCTTCACAAAAAATATGGCCATAGAACTGGAACATGAACTAAAGGCAATTACCCTAGCACAAAAACTGCTAGTTAACAAAAATAGACACAAGTGATATCACACAGCAGATAATATAAGCAATCTAAAAACCCAAACAAGCTTCAGAACATACATCAATAACTCAAAACACAAGAACATAATAACAATAGAGGAAGCTAAAACTTTGAACCGCAGAAGTCGCTTGCGTAGCTATACATACATACATACATTTGTTCGTATACACACAAAACAAAATAATTCAAATATCAGGCTATAGTGAAACAAAGTAGTGAAATTTCAACAATTTATTAATGTAGTCTCTACTTTTTTGTTACTGTAGATGTATATTGCCTTTAATGGGTTTTAAACCAGTTTTTGTTTAGTTTAAATAACTAAATAATTACGGAAGATATGGAATTGTATTTATGATGCATTTTTACAGCATTTAACAATTTAAATGTCGAGGAACAACATAGTCTGCCTCCACGTGGTGTTCCCTGGATAACGCTAAATGGACTACAACACAGGCATGCTTTCCAATACAAAAGAAGAGCACTTTTCAGTGCTGTTTTGGAATGCCGGGGGAATGACCCAAAGTAAAAAGACCATGTTAGATAATCTTTTAAGAGACAATGATGCAGATGTTTTCATCATTGCCGAGGCAAATTTAGATAGACAAAAAGAAAATTTTTATAAATTTTCAAAATATAACACAAATATTTTAGAAAAACACAGACAGATAGCAAGTGGTATACTTGTTGGCACCAATCAATGTATAAATGCAAAGTTTGAAATTGTAAAGAAAATGAATCAAGATGACACCTCTGAAATAATTAGAATAACAGCCTGCAAGCAAAAACATAAATTCAAAATATATGGAATTTACAGCTCACCCAATAACAACCAACTCAACCTAGACATACTAGATAGTGACAATAAGACAATCATAATTGGCGATCTCAATGGACATTCTCCAAGATGGGGCTACAATGATAACAATAAAGCTGGCGTAATCATTGAGGAATTTGTAGATACCAACTTAATGAAAATACTGCACAGGGGTGAAGACCCAAAAACCTACATACACTATACAGGACAGTCAACCAATCCAAATATCGCGATCATATCAACTGATCTAGAAGATAAAACTACAAAAAAAGTAATTGAAGACAGTGGTAGTGGACACAGAGCCATAATAACAAAAACACCTACATCAACAACCACCCAACACAAAAGGAAAAATAAAACATAAATGGAACTTCAAAAAGGCACATTGGGAAGAGTATAAAACGACAACAAATAAATTCCTAAAGGAAATTAAACTAGAACAAAAAATAAATAAAGCAATAAAAGAACTAAATGCTGCAATTCTAAAAGCTGCAAAAAGATGTATTCCGAGAGGAAAAATCCATAAATAATAAACCTTTCTGGAATGAACAGCTAACACAGCTCAAATCAAAACGAGACAAAGCCAGAGAAAGAGCAGAAAGGTCACAAGATAAAGCAGATGCTATAGAATGGCGAAAAGCAAATGCACAGCTAAAACAAGCTATAAAACTATCAAAAAAAGAGAGCTTTGAAGAATTTATAAACAAATTAGATTATAGAACAAATAGTACTAAAGTACACAACATCAAACAAATAAAAAGAGAAGACCAACAAAGTCAGCCACTAATTGTTTATTTATGCTATACCAAGTGATAATCATACGAGGATATGTTGTGTTACACACACGTGCACGCTGGAAATAAAACTCCCTGTCAGCATCTGTTATTACAAAGTTTCTGGTAGCCTTATGCAGCTGTTTTCACTCAGTATTTTAGTTATTTATACTCTCTCTGTGTTCAGAGTGATTTCTTATAGCTATCAAGAGCTAAATGAATGGCACATTTTAAATTGTTAAATTTCAGTGTTAACCATGGCTTATCCCGTAATGTAGCAAATTAGCTTGCATATGATGTATACAGGCTTCTGATATTACTGTAGAAAATCTGGAAGATTTGTTGTGCGATTATGAAGGAGATGTTTAGGATATAGGTAGCAGTGACGTGTACTGGTCTACAGATGGCGTGTTAGCTACTCCATTGTTTGGGGAAATGGCGGGTCAAATATGGGTGATATGGATCAGCTATTACTAGCTATCCCTCTTTACGAAAAACAGTTAAATGGTAAAAAAAGTATTTTTATGCCACTGGATGTAACCATGCACAATTGTTTAGTAATTTTCAGAGATGTAAATTCATGCAAGACATTCACCTACCTGTACTTGCGCATATAAATAGCTCGTAACCTAATTGAGTATTATAATACTCAGAGGCCTCTTTATACTGGGGTGTAAGAAATTCACCACGACATCACCCCTCATATTTGAGAGAAAACACTTTCCTAAAAGGATACCACCCACAACCAAAAAAGTCGCAATCATTTCGAAAATGTCTAGTGTGTTGCGAAAAAGAAGTTCGCAAGGAAACCAATATTATGTGGTTTGAATCTGCACATGTGCCCTTGGGTGTTTATCCAGGTTTGGAGGTGAACAATTCAAAAAGAAACCTTTATGGGTATGTTTACATCCCTTATAGAACTAATTTAAATTTATAGTAAAATAGGAAGATTAAAATAATTGGCATTAAATGAGCATTAAATGCATGTATGCGCAGGACGTCTATACACGTCCATATCGAAGTATAAACTTGAAAGAAGCGTAGGGACAGTGAAGCACAAACTAGTACAAAATTGAATCGAGAATATATTGACACATTGCTTCACTCACACTGTTTATTCACAGGACATGTTTCAAGAGCTCTTGCTCCTATCCTCAGCTGATACTCGACTAGTGCAAGTTGTAGTGGTTTCTTCTTTCTCCGTATTGTCAATAGAGTGATTAGGCCTACAAGTCTGAGAAGCATCCAAATCTCGATAGTGTTATTTTCATATTGTCAACAAAGATGGAGGACCAACGAACACGCCATCTATTGACAATACGGAGAAAGAAGAAACCACTACAACTTGCACTAGTCGAGTATCAGCTGAGGATAGGAGCAAGAGCTCTTGAAACATGTCCTGTGAATAAACAGTGTGAGTGAAGCAATGTGTCAATATATTCTCGATTCAATTTTGTACGTCCATATCGGTTTGGGGCATTTTAATTTGGATGTGATATGACGTCCATATCGGTGAAAGGGTTAAGGAGGTCGCTATCTGATGATGGTGATTGTACTGGTAGTGATGAAATTATGCCTATAAATGAAATAGCTCAATGGGAGGGTGCAAATTTCAACACCTTTGTGCATTTTGATGCCAGTCAGCTGTGTGTGGGTAATTACAGGATGTGATTATTGCTGATGTGTGGCAAAAATATGGTGGTGATTTAAAAAAAAAAACAGACCAAGCTTCAAGCGACACTGACAATGATAGGGATCATGATTGAAATCTTGAAATACCTAAAGTGGGTAAAGTATTAAGTGCATAAATGTGTATTCATTTTTTTAAATTTATATCCTCCAATGTTAAGTCAGTGAACGGTGAATGAAATGGGTGAAATGATTCTCAAATGACCCCAGGGTTCATAGAGCTTAGAGTTATCCAACTTTCATTTTTCAGGATAAGGGAAAACTCTGGGAAAAACCCCTTATCCACCCTGACCAAGATTCAAACATGGGACCTCTTGAACATGGGCTTTGCTGACATTACATCATTGTGAAAAGTTCTAGTAATAAAGCTCTAAGTTCATTAATATGTTTTGCAAATGAGTTGTATGCATTTAGTGCATGAAAAGTGAAGCAAGCCAGATTCACTGAATACTTTAAAGCGGGACCAATTTCTAAATAATGTTAGCTTCAACTTTACTGTTAGTAAACTTTTATACATGTGGGCTCACTGTATTACTATTTCTTTTTTCTTTTACATGTGATGTATTTTCAAAATTTCATTTGTAAGTAATTCTGAGTTACAAGTAATCTTCCTCTTCTCCTTGTTATATGTATTGTGACTTTGTGGGTTCGTAGAATTAAAAGTCCAAGTTGCAGAAATTCAAAATGTTCTTTATTTCCATAAAAATACACTTTGAACAATCCTTACAGTAGCAGAATTATGTCACATACACAATTAGAATCTTCTTAGGTCGTTGACCACAAACAAACAACGTTCACAGTTGCACGATACTCTGTTTACAACAACAACTCTCGTTACAACTCCGTTTACGACTACTGTTTATGACTGCTCTTGGCGAGTCTAGGCTTCCTTATATATACCACTACTCATATTACTAGACATTTCTGGAATATTCTGTAACAAACAAGAAATCGAATGTTCTCTATCAATCAAGATGTCACTAGAATTTTCCATCCATCTCACCCACCTTATCTGCCTCGGCAGACCTTTATCTCCGTGCTATCTTTATCAGCTCCTTTGTGTGCACAAGTCATGCTATCGCGATAACGGGTTCATGACAGTATAAATCAGGTTCAACTATATTACCATTACCTCTTTTAATACCACTAAACATTGTGTTAGCCCGCCTTGGTAGCGTGGTGCTAGCATGTCTGCCTCACGTTCAAGGGGTCCTAAGTTCGAATCTCGGTCAGGGTGAGTTACCTGGATAAGGTTTTTTTCGGGGTTTTCACTTATCCTGAAAGACAAATGTTGGGTAACTCTAAGCTCTATGGACCCTGGACTCATTTGAGCATCATTTCACCTATTCCATTCATCGTCCGATATGACTTAACATTGGAAAATATGTAAAAAACTATTTCTACAAATATTATAATAAAATACAGTAGAATGCTGAAATACCATGGTCTAAAAGTACTGTGGATTGTGGTTTAACACAGTTAAAAGTATGTTCCTGTTAAAAGATGTTGTGGTTAATTATTTTATTGGATTTTTTTGGGGGGGGGGGCAAGTTGAGATAAAAATATTCCACCAACACAGGTACTGCAGTATATTTTTCAACATCACCCCTGTTCGTTGACACTGACTGCTGCATTCCAGGAAAGTAACGACTGATGTCTCTTTCTCCAGCTAATATGTATAATACTGCTGAAGAAACCACATACTGCAGGTGGGTTGGGGACGGGGAAGGTAGAGATGTCTGTATCTGAGGTAAAGTCCTTGCCAATTCACAGTTGCTCTTTTTTTCACACATTGATCCTTGCCTAAATTAATTATGCCGTCAGTGTACTTCGTAAATTAGGATCCAGAACATTACACAGTCAGGGTCAAGAAATTGTTTCAAATGTCTGAGCATACATAAAGAAAGAAGCTAAAAACAAAGAACTGGTTACATTAGATGATTTTTTTTTTTCTCATGTGCATATCAGATGACACAGGAGTATCAAAAAGAACAGTGAAAAGAATTGTTAAAGAAGGCAAACAAAATGAAAATCTGAGCACATCTAAGGAACCCCAGGTAAAAACACAGTGTTCCCAAACGAGTAATAGATCTAGATGACTGACAAATGTGTCTTTAGAAGAAGGATTCAACATTTTTATGTTCAGGAAAAAGGTGCTCCTAATATAGCTAAATTACTTATTTTAAGAGAGAGCATTAACATTCAGGGCAGTAAGTCATCCTTAAACAGAATAGTGAGAGAACTGGGTTTCAAATGGAAAAACACTAACACAAATAGAAAATGCTTATAGAAAAGCACAACATTCATTCTAAAGGTCTCTGTTGAAGACAGTGTATCTGGTATTGAACAACTTGAATAAATTTAATTACAATACCTGTAATTATGCTTGCATTAATACGAACAGGTTTGCACAACTAATTTAGCTGGTAAATTGTGTGAATATTTTTCTGCAAGGACTGTACTGCTTTACTAATGAATATGTTATCTGAGCAGCATATGAAGCTGATGCAACAATTCGCTTAATGCTATCCACAATAGGAATGACAATAAAGAACAGGATGACAGTGAAGATGATAGTGGTGAAAATGACGTAAGAGTTAATGAAGTGATAACTCATTTAAACAATGTGATTTTGTGGATGGAGATGCAAAATGAATCAAACAGCATTCATCTCCTGCATCTTGATGCAAAATTCACTGATTTTGTTTTTTTTTTAAAAAAAAAACAAAGAAAAATTAGGTTGGTGTGGAATATAAATCATGATTGGTTACAGGCTGGAATACACCTCCCAACATAACCAGTGAGCAATTTTAAAAGTACTGTAATATATTTACCCTATATACAAGAGTTTAATACTGTACTGTAATTTATTATTACATGCATATTTCCCTCCTCCAATTGCATGGGAATGATTTTTGCCCCTTATATTACTTCCGTATATACTGCAGTAAGATTATAACGTGGGAGGGTAAAGTATGTCCTTCAACAACTATGTTATTTCAGGCTTCTACTGTATTTTATTATAATATATGTATTAATTAAAATTATTCTATGAGTCGACTGAGACACTCTACTTAATATACCACAAATTTTCTTTCAATGCGTTTTGCCTTCATGTGGAGGCGAAGTAAGTTGAAAGAAAATTTGTGGTATGTGAAGTAGAGTGTCTCTGTCAACTCTGAATAATTTTAATTATTACATTACTTCACAGTGTTAATTCCAATTTACCTTTTCAAAATATTTGTATTGTCTGACTGTTATTAGCTTCAGTTTTTTTACATATTTTGCAGTTATGTTTATTGCAGTTAACATTAAGTAAATAGAATTGTATTCAACCTAGCTTAATCCTGCTGTAAACATCTGGGTGGGAACAGAGACAGAGATATTGGGACAGAAAGCGGTTAAGCTATTGATTGGCTTAGCGAAGTTAGTGGGTTTTTTCTTTTATTTGCATGTGTACGATAAACCCCTCCTTTAGGTACAGTACTGAAAGTAGTTTTCTGATCACTGCTCTACAAGAGCTAATTTTGTCGGAAGAAAAGTATGCAAATGTTTCAATTCTTATAAACGTAATAGCCCCACATTTTATCTTTCTGCTTCACATACCACAAAGGTGTGTTCGGGGCTCGTGAGTCCTGAAAGGAATATTTACAACAGATATATACATAATAGTATGCTATATACAGATTACACAGAAGACAGGTGAAATTATACACACCTTTAACTTATTATGTTAAATTAAGCTGCATTTTATTTAACAGTTACTAAAGGACTCTGCTATTATATAATATTTTTGCATATCTATACCTGGCAGCTCTGTCGCAGCGAGGTCTGTATTGAGTTGAATGCTGATTAAGATGTTATTGTTTATAGTGTGGAGTTGCTTCTGATATGTAACACTGTATTTCCTGTATATCTCGCGTCCCTCATAAGCCCAAGAACACTTGTGTATATGCAATTTAAAATCAGTAAGCTTTCCATCATGGAGCAGGCCAGTGCTTCAGCCGAAATGAAACACAATCGAGGCAAACCTTTAAAAAGTGGTGAGAGGCAAATGATCACACATTGTTTCGCGATGCTTAAATAATAATAATAATTTTATTGTCGTTGAGCTTTACAGCAATGGACAATGTCAGAAGCTACAATAAAAATTACAACAATATGATACAGAGTATGTTCAAAGTCGAGCTTAACAGCAATTGATGTCAGAAGATAACATAAATATTACAATACAATCTTTCTATTCTATTTTACAGAATATATACAAATGAGAAAATAATGTTCAGTGAATAAGTGACTCTATTTACAATTGAGATGCATTTTCAAAAAATTCCTGTAAGGAGTAGAATGGGTTGATTAATAATCTGTCATAGGGCCTATGTTCAAAGCTGTTATTTGGCAGTCAAGTTACATAATCTGGAAGTGCATTATACATTCTTATACCTAATATTTCAAAACTATTATGTGATTTTGCAAGCCTATGATAAGGTGTATCAATTTAGTTTGTATAGCTGGTATTATATTTATGGACATCCTGTCTATAGTTGTAATCAGATAAATTCTTTTTTATATAAATTAGGACAGTATAGATGTATAAGTTTACTACTGTCATTATTCTTAATTTAATAAATGATGGCTTACAATGTGCAAATTTGTCTGTATCAGATATAATATGGATAATCTTCTTCTGCAATAATAGGATATTACTAACGTGGCTACTATTACCCCCAAAGTAAGATACCATATAATATAATGCTATGAAAAAAGCAAAGTAACCAGATCTAATGTATGTATTCGGTACAGAGCTTTTTAAGTTTTTGATAAGATATATAACTCTTGAGAGCCTCGTAGTGATGTAATTAAAGTTCATGAGTTCAAAGTTCATGAGCACAGAATATATCTGCGTGGTATAGCGGTTAAAGCTAAAACGTGGGGAATAGAATCATTCGCATACTACTACTCCGAAACTAATTCGCGCGGAACAGCAATCAGAAAACTACCCACAAAACTGTACTTTTAGGAGGTGGTTACGGTATCTGTGCAAATAAACAATACCACGCATTACCTCCCCTGAATCAAAGAAGTTTGTCTTACCACCTCTCTCTCTCTCTTTCTCTTTCTCTCTCTCTCTCTTCCCGCACAGATTTTTACATCAGGATTGAAGTAGCCTGAGATATGCTATACCTTCTAAAAGATTATATCTAAAGTAAAAGGTTCTATTTAACAGGTATATTTTTAAATTAAATGTTGCAAAATTTGAGCTATAAATATGTTTCCTGTAGTAGAAATTTCTTGTTTACAAGCAAAAATCTTCCAGCGTTATATATTTCCATTGTTTCAGATTGCATTGTAGATAATATAATTTGTGTACAAAACAATGAAAATCACAAGACATATCAAGATAAAATTCTATATTTATTATTCAGTCATCAACTTCAGTGAGCTTTTTTTCTTTTTCGGAGGGGATTCGGCACTTCGACCAGTCTTTGTCTATTGTACCTTATGCCCCCAAGTGAGGTATTCCCGGGAGGAAGGATGAGGCAAGAGAAGACAGAGGGCGGCCATCCCAAGGAGCCACTACAGTGCAGAGTGCAGGGTCCCTACATTTTACTTAGATGGAAACCTCCCCTGGTAGGCCAGGACAACGGACATTCCTCTGTACTGCGGTTCGAAGACGGTCCCAGCAGTGGGTCTGGAGTCCGGCAACCGACCTACCAGAGGGAGTGGTGGCTCCCGCCGACACTTCTACATTAAAAGAGACCACCAGATGAGAAATGATATGAAATGATAATGGAGATGAAATTGAGAAAAAGAAAATTTGGGGGATGTAATTAACCTATCGAGCATTGGCTTAGCGACCCGAGAAACCCTCGAAAAAGCCCATGGGCCAGTTAGGTCGGCCACGTGAATCGAACCCGAGCCTCCCGAATGCGGGCCACAGACGTTTCAGTGATACTTTGTATTGGTTAGTGGTTCTACAGGACGCAATTGTTCCTCAAATTCTCCATAGAAAAATAATGCTACAGAGGTGACTTAACTGGCTTATGTCACAGACTGTTTATCTGACTGAGATATTTATCAATGTGCCAAATGAGAAAGGTATACAATTGTTTAGCCGATTTTCATTATTCTCCATGCAATTTAGCTATTTTGATCACTTCACTGCTACTATAAAATGGCTCTTTCTTGACATCTTTGGACATTTTCCCAAACTTCTAAGAAATTAGTGACTGTTATTTGTTCTTCATCTCTAAGAAATTCTCCAATCCTGAAAGTCCTGTAGGTGAGCAGGTTAATGCCAATTAAAATAGCTGCTACTGTGAATATCATTAAACATTGAGCTCTAAAAAGGCATGTAGACTTGACACAAACTACCAGAAAGCTTTGCTAATGGATATATTGCTACATAAGATGCAAATATTCGGACGTATTTATATTATTCTACTTTATCAATGAAATAAACATCTGTAACTATACTAACTTGTTACAGAAACAGAATTATTTGAGTAGAAAGGCATCTTCATCTTGGTAGAGTTATGCCATATTATGCCATATGTCTAAAAGCAATGAGCCATTTTAGATATGTATTGAAACATAAAATGTACAGACAACAGCTGTTCAGTTCAAATATTTAAATAAACTGTACAATTTGATATGCAACCTGCCAAAAGTTTCCACATTTCTCTTCTTATAACTTTATTATTTCCACTTGGTTCATTCATTCTTAATATTATTGACTCTTTATGTTTTCAGAATCACTGGAAGACAGCCTACGCAAGGTCAATTTATGGAAAGGCTACATGCCACAATGTTATACTCGTCAAGCGCTGGTGGTAAGACGTTCTACTACATTGTGGCCAGCCAAAGTAATCGCGTGCCCATATAAAGCAAAATATACGCCTAGGGTAAGTTCTACTATAATTTGTTTGTGCTCTGACACTATTACGAATGTTCCTTTGCACATAAATCTTCCATTTTGAGTTCCTTGTAACTTTATATAAAATATAAAATGTTCCAGAAGCGGAAGGCCCAAACAGAAGCCGAGTCTCAAGCAGACACTCCAATGCCGCAAAGGCATGGTGGCAATAAAAAGAGGAGGAAGACATAAAGGACAAACCACAGTGGAGTGCGTGTGCAAGTTGTGTGTGTAGTGGTGCAACAGTCATGTGGAGGTGTGTGAGAGGAGAACAGTGTGTGTGTGTGTGTGTGTGTGTGTGTGTGTGTGTGTGTGTGTGTGTGTGTGTGTGTGTGTGTGTGTGTCTTTCTCTGTCATATACATATATACTAAGCAGACTGGCACTCTAAAATCAGAACAACTTATTTTCAACATAAAAATTCATATTTACAGTATAAACACAATTCTCCATCTTCGTTAAAATAAAACTTTATGCCTACCCTTAAATTGACAATATAACTGTTCAAATTAAATTTAAGTTTATAAATAGGACTACCAGAAAGTTAATTTCTAAAGTTATTTTAAGTTATGCAAATACTTTACATCAGAAGTGATACCGCCCCTGTTAGGGATAGTATTGTCATAACAATCCCGATATATATTATCGAAAACACGAGAACCCAAACTGCGAGGTGAATGAACACCTTTCTTCACAGGTACTTCCTTTGAGCCTCCTGCCGACATTGTTCAGGCTAGACCCTTGGCGCCAGCCAGGTCTTGACCGTACATGCTACGTGATCATAGAATGGACACCGGGATTTAAGTTACACATTTTTAGACGTGTTTATGAATTAATTAGCTTGACTGTGGGAAAGTGAAAATCGCATAGAATACACGTTTCAGACACGAGAAATTGCTTTTAGATTTAAGAGTAGGGGTGAAATACGACCTATCAGAAACAAGTAACAGGTCACATGACCTCTAAAGTGTCCAAAGTTTGGCGAAAGGAAGGGGAAATTTGAACAAGGACGACGTTTGATCGTCGCTAGGAAAAACACTCTGTTTCGGGGAGGTGAGGGAGCGACTAGTAATGAAAATTCACCAAAGTCGTGTGTGCGAACACTCTGTGTCGGCGAGCGAATGGGTCCACAAGTACTGAAAATACATCAAAGTCCGTGTTCGCGAATGCATGAAGCAACGCCATCGAATTTCACAAACCAGGTGTACACAGGTACATACATAACATCAAGATAACGGTGACGAGTGGAGAGGACTACTTATATAAATAAACTTCACATCCAACGGTCGTGGTGTCTTCTAAATTATAATACCCATACCCTGTCCGGACGCACCCACCCCCTGAAACCCAAAAAGAGATAATTCATGCAGATCTACCCTGAGAAAATCCCCGACCTGTTGGAAACCTCCCATTCGCAATCCTCACCCATCACCTATCTTCTCATATGAGGTGTTGAGTACCGGGAGGGCTCAACGAGGTACCTAACGAGCAAGGACCGCCTCATAATTTGGCACCCAACGTGGTTTTCGAAGTCCGGACTGTACCAGTGACCATTTGGCGAGCAACCTGGTTCATGTAGTACTGAATATGGTGTCATAGTTTTTGGCGACTAAAGTGCATTTCTTCGAAGCCGTGACTAATGGGTATGACTGCAGAACTGTGAGACAACATCATAAAGTGCCAACCAGTATGCTTGTGTAGGAGTTCTGACCGACGCGGCAGGGAAACTACAACGTCCACGGAGAACAACAGACGCAACGGAGTTCGAGTTCTAGAACACCGGCGGAAGTCGACGACGGAGACAACACAGCGGCCATCACCAGCAGAACAGCCCCAGGAAACAACAACCTATATCCCCCTAATGAAAGTGTCAAACCAGTGCTATTCCCCTACCCAGGATTACCCTAACGACGGATACGGACATCAACGAGTAAGTGCAACCAATTTCAGTTGTATACTAATAATCTTGTGCTAAACCATTTATGCTTAAATAAGCTGATGCTGCCAGTAATAGGGAACAGAATACGGTAAAAAAAAATAGTTTTCCTTTCTTCAAGAAACGAGGCAGTAATTTTACATGAATGATACTTAGGAATAGAAAAGTAATAAGTAAAAATAACGAAATGGCAGATGATAGATGTATGGTAGAGAATAGTGTATTAGGGGATACGGAAGCTAACGTAGAAGTAGTCCCAGAAGCAGAAATTAGAATAGCAGAGCAATCTCCTCCCCTTGCCGACCCAGGACTAAGCAGTATGAATAGCTTAATGCTTCAGCTGATAGAAAAAATGAATACCTTAGACAGTAAAATCACAGCACAAGCTAATGAGATAACAGCGCAAAATACTGAAATGGAGCTAAGGTTAAGTCAACAACTTAGGGAACAGGAAGCTAAGCTTACAGAGAAACAATGTGAGCTAAGCTCTCAGTTAGAGAAACAACTGAATAGCGTAGTGGGTGAGGTTAATCGCGTCAGAGATACCTTACAAATAGAAGTAAGTGCCATTAGGAGTGAACTGGGATCCACGCAGGTAGAAATGAACCAGATAAGATCTGAGTGTATAAACGAAGTTGGCAGCATCAGAGAGACAATGGATGTAGCTTTAAGTAATAATTTAGAACAAGTAAGGTCTGAGGCGAGAACCACATGTGTCAATATGGAGGAGAGACATAAAGCATTGGAACGAGTAATTGGTACAGAACTAGAGAAAGTGAAAGCTGTAATGGGTGAAAATCAAAGCTTAAATCTTAGCGAAATTAACAAAGTAAGGGAAGAAATGACACACGTAGTTGCCGCCCAGTACGATAAATTGCAAGAAAAGGCAAAGGAAATTGCTGTAACTGAGATACGAGCAGCGATGAGGCACGAAGCCAGTAATCTACAGTGCCATGCCTCAACGGTGCCCGTAACCTCAGGTAGTGGTGTAAGTGTCGAGGGAAGAGTGAGCGATCATGTAAGCGTTCCATTGTCATCTCCTAACACTAGTTACCAATTTCAAGGTACTGAGACATGTTCACCTCCCCCTATACACATGAATTTCCTCAATGAACTTCCTCTGCCAAAGTTTGACAGCGCTCGCGACAACGCGAAACAGTTTATCAATGATATTGAGTCTTACTTCGCGTTGAGAGGGATACCCGACAATTACAAAATGATCATAATTCAGAGGAGCTTAACTGGTTCTGCTCTAAGCTGGTTTCGTTTAACGATCGGAGACTTGGCGCAGTATGAACATTTTAGAATTGCATTCCTACAGAAATATTGGAATGCGGTTGCTCAGTACAATGTTCGCAGTCAGATCAATAACGGGAGATATCAGCGCGTTAACAACGAATCCATGACTGACTACTTCTTAAGATTGGGTCAGCTGAACAAGTTACTTGACCCTCCTCTTTCTGAATATGACTTTATTAGTGCCATATGTCGACATTACCCAAATATGATTCGTCACCATTTAGTTGTTGCCAGGCCCCAAACCCTCAGTGAGGCTATTGAATTATTGGCAGCATTACAGGGTAATGAACCGCAGATAGAAGAGCCAGTCACGTGGCACAGAACAAGTACTCATCCCACTAGGCAAAATAATGATGGGATGAGGGCAGAAGGACCTCAAAACAGGCATATTGACGCGAACTGGTCCAATAGACAGAGAACCTCCAGGCCATACGACCGACGAGAGAGGAATGAGAGAACGAATTACACCCATAATCGGCCCCCATATAACTACCCTATTCAGTACATGTCATTCAACAGACGAGGAGGAACGAACCGGGGAAACCCACATAGAAGTTTCCGTAACGAATATGCTAGGCCAACCCATCGACCCAGAAGTCCCTTGAATACAACAAATACAAACGCTGATATGACACGTGAGAGAGAGGTGCCACGCCCACCAACACCCCCATCCAACAGAGTCAACACGAACTATGTACATTCTCAGGCACACACGACTCAGGTTCGAACCCTGACGCCACCGGAAAACTAGACCCGGGACGTATGGAGTCTCCGCATCCTTCCCCCCAGGGGCCTACTTCGGTAGGTACGGGTTTGGCGAACCCGGGGTCCCGAGCCAACAGTCTCCCTCGAGTGGGCTCCTCTTCGTGGTTGAGGGAGATGGTCAACAGGCCCACCCACGTGTAGGCCGTGCGTGGAGACCCGTGTCGGTGGAAAGGTTTGTCCTGGTGGTTGAGGGATGCGTATCTGAGTTCGTAACAGTTTTTTCTGAATTCGGGGAGGGTGCGCATTTCTAATACACTACTTTGGCTTCTGCTTCGCCTAAACGGGAGGTTAGGGACTAACCCACCCCTAATCAATCGGCCAGGACTAGGTATTGTACCGACCTCCAGGGTGAGTGGGACGGCGAGCTCGCTATATCCCCTGTGTAGCCCTGTCATCCCAGTGGGGTGACCCCTTGTTGGACTCCGTGGTGGGTGGGGAGCACTGGGGGATGAAATTTAGACCTAATATTATGGTTAACCTACACCCCCCAAAAAACAATAAACGAGGAAAAGATTTATTTGAAAACAGTGTTAAACAAGTAGTTGAGTGTGGTCCTCGCTACTTAGTTATTAAACGAACGGAGGTAGGTAGAACTTTTTCTACGGTTAATCCGTTTATTATACAGAAAGGTCTTGACAAAATAGCTGGTGCTGTTAAATCATGTACAAAATCTAGAAATGGCACGCTGCTGGTGGAAGCAACTACAGCATCCCAGGCAGCAAAGATACTGAAAGCCAACATGCTGGGCAGTTATCCAGTCAAAGTGGAGATGCATAGGACCCTGAATTCCTCGCGCGGTGTTGTAAACACTAGCGCGTTGGATGGAATGTCCAACGAGGATATTCTGGAGAACCTCCAGGAACAAGGCGTAACTGCAGTCTATCGTGTCCAAAGGAGAGAACGAGGGGATATGGTTCCTACTCGTACCCTGTTCCTGACCTTTGATCGGGTAGATCTCCCTCAAAGGATCAGGGCAGGATATGAAGTGATTGAGGTTAGACCATACATACCTAACCCTCTGAGATGCTACCAATGTCAGCGGTTCGGTCACACTAGTGCATTCTGTAAAGGCGCACCTACATGTGTCAGCTGTGGAGCCGGCATGCATGAAAATGCATGTACATCACCTCCGGAATGCGTAAATTGTAGCGGTGAACATCCATCAAGTTCACGAGAATGCCCCCGTTATATTGAAGAGCGAGCTATTCAGGAGATCCGGGTTAAAGAAAAGGTATCCTTTTCGGAAGCCCGGAAACTTCTATGTATTCTCAAGCCCTCTTCAACCACCTCCCGTACCTATAGCTCTGTGGCGGCTACTCCGTCACCGAAACGGGAGGCTGGTACACAAACATCTGATATAAACGGGGTAACAATATCCGAGAAAGTTCTAGTGCCTAGATCGCAACCAAGAGCATCAGTAGCAACATCTAAAACTCCGAGAACACAGACTACTGAAAATATCAAGTCAGTGAAGTCGCCTGAGAAAGCATCCACTTCTAACAACAGGACGAAATTGCCCATTGTATACCAAGCACCAGAGATCAAGTTCAAGACGCAGTATGATAGAACTGCCTTCCTGAAAGAAAGCACAAAGTCTGCTCCAGAAAAGTCCAAGAAACGTAGCCCTAGAGCGTCTCCGAGATCATCGTCGGAGTCATCTTCTGGGGAGGACCACGACCGGCGACCGTCATCTACGTCGGTCGGAATTTCCAATCGCTTCGAGCCCCTCGAATCGAAAGTTGTAGAAGGAAAACCGTCCTCTTCCATAGAGGATATGGAGCAGGAAACAGCTGACCACGCTGCTACATCTGCAGCAAAGAAGAGGCAGGATAAACCTGCCGAAACTAGCCCTACACCAAAGAAAAAGGGCAAATTGATTCGGCCACCCATGAAGTCGTCTTAATGTAGACTACCTTTACATCTTATATCCCATAGTTCCAATGGCTATCCTACAATGGAACATACGAGGATTAAGAGCGCATCGACCAGAATTGGAACTTTTGCTCAGTAAGCATCACCCCTTAGTGGTATGCTTACAAGAGACTAAGCTACGACCACAAGACAACTTTAAAATCAGACGCTACACACCACTGAGGTGTGATGTTGAAACAGAAGAGGGCATTCCTGCACACGGGGGTACTATGATGCTCCTCAGGGATGACATATTTGTAGATCCGTTACAGCTACAGTCTGATTTACAATCTGTAGCTGTAAGGATTAAGCTGCCATCAATAGAATTTTGCATTTGCACTGTATATCTCCCGCCATCAGATGACCTCTCGTTAGTTGACCTTGAAGATCTGGTTTCCCAACTCTCAACACCATTTCTAATAGTTGGAGACTTTAATGCCCATCACCCACTTTGGGGCTCAAATCGGGCATGTTCGAGAGGCAACCTCATTGCAAAATTCCTGGAGAGCAATAACTTGGTTCTCCTGAACACCGGAGAGCCCACATTCCTCTCAGACGCGTTTAACACCTATTCGCACATCGATTTGGCAGTGTGTTCATCCCAGTTAGCTGTTTCATTACAGTGGAATGTCATCTCTGATTTACATTCCAGCGACCACTTTCCATGTCTTCTTAGTCTCTTAGCACAAGATGTGTCTCCCTCACGTATCCCTAGATGGCGCTTTGATCGTGCCAACTGGAATCTTTACACCCAGTTGGCTGTCTTTGAATACAACGAGCACGATTCTGTGAATGATTTAGTCGATCATCTCACAGAGAAAATTCTTTCCGCTGCAGAACAGTCTATTCCACGTTCGGCTACCCAACCCGGTCGATTTCCTGTCCCATGGTGGACCAACGACTGCCGGAATGCTATTCGTGCTCGTAGACGTGCTCTAAGGGTATTCCAACGACACCCTACGCTAAGTAATCTAATTGAGTATAAGAAAGCGCGTGCAAAATCTAGGCAAATAATTAAGGATAGCAAAAAGACCTCATGGAACAAATTTGTATCATCTTTTAACAGATGTACACCCTCATCTGTTGTATGGGATAAATTAAGGCGCGTGGCCGGAAAATCAACCCACCTGCCAATCGCTGGTCTGAAAACAACTGCAGGATTTGTTGTTGATCCGTTTGTTGTGGCTAACACCTTCGGCTGTGCTTTCGCTCAGGTGTCTAGCTCATGCAATTATGCTCCTGAGTTTATCTCAATTAAGACTCAGGTAGAATCTCAAGGTTTCGTGTTTAGTTCCAGAAACCTTGAAGACTATAACCGCCTCTTCATCTTGGCAGAGCTAGAACACGCTCTTTCGTCATCGCGACTGACAGCACCAGGACCGGACGGAATCCACGTTCAAATGTTACAACATCTCTCACCTGAAGGTAAGGCATTCCTGCTCGAGGTCTATAACCGTGTTTGGGTTGATGCCACGTTTCCTGAAAAGTGGCGAGAAGCTACCATTATACCTATCTTGAAAGCTGGCAAGGACCGTCACCTCCCTTCTAGCTACCGCCCTATTTCCCTCACCAGTTGCGTATGCAAGGTGATGGAACGCATGATAAATGGGCGGTTGGTATGGTGGCTGGAAACGCACAACCTACTGAATAACATCCAGTGCGGTTTCCGACGACGCCGTTCAACAGTGGATCATCTTGTGTCCATGTCGACACAGATTATGAACGGATTTCTTAAGAACTGTCAAACAGTCGGAATATTTTTTGACCTCGAAAAGGCTTATGATACGTGTTGGCGGGCAGGGTTGCTACGTACTCTGCACACCTGGAATATACGTGGACGCCTACCACTCTTCCTTCAGGAATTCCTGAAAGACCGCGTATTCCGAGTAAGGGTTGGCTCGGTTTTTTCGAACCTTTTTGTTCAAGGGATCGGTACTAAGTGTTACGTTGTTTGCTATTGCGATTAATTCTATCTCGAAATGTGTACCTCCAGGTGTCTCGTCATGCCTATTTGTAGACGACTTTGCCGTCTACTGTACATCTCAGCGCACTCCATTTTTAGAGCGCCGTCTTCAGACCACCTTGGACAACCTTAAGAGTTGGAGTTTAAAAAACGGCTTCCGATTTTCCGCTGAGAAAACCATCTGTGTAAACTTCTGGCGTCAGCAGAGTCGACTACCTCCAAGGCTCCGGCTAGGCGCTGATCTACTACCTTTTGCAGATGAGGCGAGGTTCCTTGGATTGATATTTGATAGAAAACTTAGTTGGTCGTCGCATATAGCACAACTGAAAGCACGATGTGACCGATCTTTGAATATCTTGCGGGTACTAAGTGGAAAATCGTGGGGAGCGGATCGTGCAGTGTTATTGCGACTTTATCGGGCACTCATCCGTTCCAAATTAGACTATGGTAGTATCGTTTATGGCTCAGCACGACCATCTGTGCTGAAGAGATTAGACACAGTCCATAACTGTGGCATACGTATAGCAGTTGGGGCATTTCCAACGAGCCGAGTTATAAGCCTGTATGCTGAGTCTGCAGAACCTCCTCTGCAGTACAGGCGCAGCATGTTATTAGCCAATTATGGCTTTGGACTTAATTGCATGCCCACACATCCATCGTTTACGCCGTTCTTTAATACCTTCATGGACGTGCGTTATAGGAACACTACTATTAAACCAAAGCCACCTGGTTTTCGTTTCCGGGAGCTCCTTAGACATCTTGATACTGACATGCCCAAGATGTATCCTAGGGGGGAGAGGACATACCCTCCTTGGTTGTGCAGAGCGTCCCCGGTTGATCTGGGCATGACTAAATATGATAAATCTACCATGTCTATGTCTAGTATCTGCACATGTTTTTTAGAATTTTTATCGCGATATGAAGACCATTTTGTAATTTATACTGATGGCTCCAAGAACTCAACTGGCGTTGGTTGTGCTTACGTGTGTGGAACCGAACCCTATACATTCGGATTCCACACTAGCACTTCCATTTTTACTGCAGAGCTTTATGCAATATACCGGGCCATTTTACACGTACGCCGACGAAAGTTGGGGGACTGCTTAATCCTGAGTGATTCCCTCAGTGCACTTCAAAGCCTACGGCAGCTGTACAACTACCACCCTATTGTGCAGCGTATACAGGATGCCCTCCACGTTTTACACGCTTCTGGCGTTAACGTGGTGTGTGCATGGATCCCTGGTCACGTAGGCTTGCGGGGGAATGAAATGGCGGATTCAGCAGCCAAGACGGCTATCATGAAGCCCAGGGTTAAAATACCATCTGTGACATCGGAAGACTTTAGGGCCGAATTGCGGAGAGCTGTGCAAACCTGCTGGCAGGAAGAGTGGTCTGCTCTCCGCAATAATAAACTTAGATCTGTCAAAGAACTTCCTATTCCCTGGGTTACCTCCTGTCGGTCATCTCGTCGCGAGGAGGTGAGTTTGGCTCGGTTACGAATTGGACACTGCATTTTTACTCATAGTTTTTTTTTTAAAAAGGAGCCTTCTCCACTATGTCCGTTTTGTAATGAAGCGTTGTCTGTACGACACGTGCTGCTAGAGTGTTTTCACCTAGCAGACCTTAGGACGTCTCTGCAGCTGCCGGTCAGCTTTGCAGAAATTCTAGCGGACGATCACGCAGTAGTGGAGAAGGTTTTTAGATTCTTTTCGAGATTAGATTTTAGGATTTAGCAAATAGAATTTATGGTTTTTGGATGACATTTTTATTTTATTTATTTATTTATTTTTTTTTTTTTTTCAAGGCGTATGTATTTTTTGTCTTTTTTAACATATACTGTTTTAGAATAATTTATATCTGGCTTTTGCCATGACCAGTTTCATTTAAAAAGGGCGCTGATGACCTCTGTAGTTGAGCGCCCTTATACTCATCATCACTCATCATCATCCGCATCCTTCCCGATTAGAAGCTACCCAGAGCTCTCAGTCTATAGGGGACACTAATAATAATGATATAACAACACAAAGTGACGTTCATGTAAACAATTGTTCCAGGGAGAAAACACAAAATTCTGAATTGTACTCAAACAGAACTATCGGTTGCTCAGAATTTATAGTAAACCAAGAAATAATGGAAGCTCCAAGAATAACTGCCGAAATTGCAGACAGGGTTTTCCAAGTTATTTTAGATACGGGATCTTCAGTCACGGTCTGCAGCGAGAATTTGTACAATCAACTAATTAATTTAGGCATAAAATTGCAGTCCCTCCCAGTCAAAAATGCAGTGTGTACGGGTGCTATCGGCAGAACTAAACAAAGGATTTCGCAGCAGATTTTAATAAATGCAAAAATAAACGGATATGGCGTAGATTTTGTATGTTTCGTGGTAAAAGGCCTAGCTACCGATACAATTATCGGAAGTGACCTATTAAACGCACTGTACTCTGTGATTGATTACGAGCAGTCGCAGGCCACATTCACCATAGCAGGCGTAACAACTCAAATACCATTTACCTCTGTGGCACAGGATAACATGTTTTTACCTGAAGAGGAAGAAATTCAAAACGAAGAATTTTTCGTTGAGCTAGTAAATATAGGAAAATGCGGCGAGATAATTAGGTTAATGGCACAGAATGTACAAGACGTGCTAGAGTACAATGACGCGGAAGAAGCAGCAGGTGCCGAAAGGGAGACAATAGTGAACGTAGAGAGCAAGAGAGAACCCTTCTCCAGGCAGGTAAAAGCTCGCGTCAGAGGGTTAACCGAGTTGAGTGAAATACAAAAGGAACGCCTATACCAGCTGATATTGACACACAGAGAAATTTTCTCAGACCGTACAGGCTTATGCAACGCATATCAGTATTCATTTGAAATAGCAGAAATGCCAATAACCCGACACAAGTGCAGAATGATTCCTTTGGCCGTGAAAGACGCGGTGTCAAAAAAAATTGACGAGATGTTGGAACAAGGAATTATAGAGTTTTCAGACACTCCATATGTACAACCTTTGTGTATCGTAAAGAAAAAAGATGGAACAGTGAGATTGACAGTTGATGCACGATTAATTAATGAGTACATAGTCCCAGATCATATGCGCACAGAAAATATCGAAGAAATCCTCGCTGGTATTGGAAGGCAGCGATGGTTCACGTCACTTGATTTAACTAATTCTTACCTCCAAATTGAAATTGCGCCAAGACTCAGGAAATATTTAGGATTCATTCACCAGGGAAGAGTTTATCAATTTCGTCGTTGTGCATTTGGACTGAGCGTATCTGGAAGTGGTTTCTTAAGAGCCATGCACACCATATTCGGTACACAATCGGCAGGATACATATCTCAATATGTGGACGACATATTAATTCATGACTTGAGCGCCGACGAACACCTTGACCATTTAGAAATCGTGTTTAACAAATTAAAAAATTGTGGCATGACACTAAATTGGGAAAAATGTAAATTTTTTGGCTATGTAATTTCAGGAGAAAGTTTATCACCAGACAAGGAGAGAATCGAAGCAGTACTAAATATACCGCGTCCGAAAAACGTCAAACAAGTAAAAAAGTTTCTAGGTATTTTAGGTTATCAAAGTAGATTCCTTATAAATTACGCCAAGGAGACAGCACCGCTTAGAGCTTTGTTAGTTGCGAATACAAAATGGCGGTGGTCTGACGTGGAAGAGACAGCCTTCCAACGATTAAAAGATTTATTTAGCAACTCCATTCTCCTCACACGTCCGAGAATGAACTTACCATTTCTTATATACACCGATGCTTCAATGATAGCGTACGGCTGCATCCTAGCACAAGTATCCCAAGATGGCGAAATGCCCATAATTGCAACGGCATCCAGATCCTTAAGCAGAACGGAACGCATTGCCTGCGTGACCGAACAGGAAATTAGTGCAATATTCTTTGCCATTCAGAAATTCAAACATTACATATACAATAAACCAATCATAGTGTACACGGATCACATAAGCTTATCGTTTATAAAGAACTGCAAAATGACCAGTAGTAAGCTATCGCGTTACATCCATGAAATAATGTCCTACAACGTAGACATCAGGCATATCCCAGGGAGCATTAACGTTTTCAGCGACCTACTATCCAGGATTAAAGTAGGAGAGAACCTTCCGGAAACAATAGGAAGCTCTCAAAGAGAGGTGAAAATATTGAAGCTAGACTTACATTTAAATAACCGCGTCGCAAAAGAAATGAAATTGTTGCAGAAATATCAACAGGAAGACAACAAATTAGCTGCAATATGGGAGAACGTGCCACCTATCTGTCCTGAGAACAAAACGAAGTTTGGAAAAATGGATGGCGTAATTTACAAGCTAGTAGATAAGCATGCCCCAGCATGGAAAGCATACGTACCAGCAGCTCTGGAAGCACTAATTATAGAAGCCTACCATGTTGCACTAATTCATGCAGGTGTGGAGAGGACTAGCCTAGTTATCTCCGAACACTTATACCTCCCAAAGATAGGTAGGAAAGTAAGAGCATTTGTCGCAACTTGTGATTTGTGCCAAAGAGCGAAACCGCTTAATAAACGATATGACCGCCCTCCTCAGTCAATATTAAGGCAATTCCCTTTGGAACTAGTAGCAGTTGACGCCCACGGACCTTTACCGACAGCAAGGGCAGGCTTAAAGTATATCTTCGTATTGGTTGATGTGATGTCAAAATTTGTAAGATTATACCCCATGAAAAAGTTAACAAGTGCGACCTGCGCGGACAAAATAGTAAAAGATTACGCTCAGAAGTATGGTAAAATGAAGGCAATCCTCGTAGATAATGCTTCTGTGCATCACGGCCGAAAATTTGTAACCAAACTACACGATGCAAATATAAAGATTTACCACATCAGCAATTACCACCCGAATTCTAACCCATGCGAAAGAGTAATGCAAGATTTAAATGCCTATCTCAGAATAATATGCCACTTGAAGCATACGACCTGGCCCGAGTATCTAACTTATATAGAATGGATCATGAACCATTCAATCAACACAAACCATGGTTATTCACCTGTCCAGCTGATGACAGGTAGGCCACACGAACTGGTTATCAGTGGAGTACCAGCCTCTTTACCAAGTATACCTGAGTGCGATGCTGAAAGGATAGGAAAGGCATTTTTGCGCACAAAGAATAAAGCAGACAAAAGGCGTGCCAAACAGAAAAGGTATTTACATAAATGGGAGCCACAAATCAATGACAAAGTACTAGTAAGGAATTTCGATAAATCCTCATTAGCAAAAAATGTTTACAAAACATTAAATTTATTGTGGAAGGGACCCGTCAAGATAACTGGTCAAATAGGAGATAGAACCTACATACTACAAGATATAAGAACGGGTAAACCCATTGGCAAATACCACATCAGTGCATTACGTCCATATAGGGAAGCGAATACACCTAAATAAATAAGCACCTCCGCTAAGCATTGAACGGGTTGGTGTGAGACCGGTAGAGTTCGAACAGGAGAACCATTTGGGCAGACGCGATAACATGATATTCGCAAGACACCCCAAGTCCCCTCATTGTAATTTGACATTAAATAACAAGGAAGTAAAGAGGATTTCCTCACGGGTTGATTATTTCATTTTTTCTTTCTTTCATTGATTGCCTTACGTCATAGGGTTACAATTATGTCCGAAAACAGAAAATACCATGTACATTGAACGAAGGTAACTGTGTTATGGGAATAAAAGAAAAAGAAATGTGAAGTGTATGTAAATATATGTGTTAGCTTTAGGTTGTGATAGCAATAAAAGAGATATATGTACACCTACATCTGGATGCAAACAAGGTTGAAACAAGGTGTGTGAAACCATTTGTCGTGGACACCATTGTTTTTACTTAATCCGCCATCAGAAAAGGGTTATGAACAAAGTGGATGGAATTCTAGGAATGTTAATGAAGGTAGTAGTGTAATTGAAGGGGTCATCAATATAGGAATGAATACTAAAATGATAAGAATGACATGTAAATATAGATACCTGAATGCTAGTGTGAAGTGATAAATACAATGTAAAAAAATAGAGAGTAGAAAGAATGTATATCTAGGGTCAGAAAAGACATTAAGAGAACTGGAAAACCAGAACACTGCAGTTTTATGAGTGTAGTAAATGAGTGAGTGAGTGAAATGATTAAACATCCGCTAGAGGAGACTACGACATTTGTATAAAAAAATATGAATGAGGAATGTGATTAAATAATATTCATAGGTTATATGTTTATGAGATATCTGGTTATAGCTTTAAGAAATATTGTGTTTGTATACTAGATGTAACGTATTGTATAAGTTAATATGTAACTACCTCCACTCGTCACTACTGACGACGCATATCATACTATACATACACCAACCAGATCACACAATGATGGGATATTCTGACAATTTCGAAAGTGACTTTTAATATAAAAGCCCTGTTCTAAATTATCAGAAGGGCATATGATACCGCCCCTGTTAGGGATAGTATTGTCATAACAATCCCGATATATATTATCGAAAACACGAGAACCCAAACTGCGAGGTGAATGAACACCTTTCTTCACAGGTACTTCCTTTGAGCCTCCTGCCGACATTGTTCAGGCTAGACCCTCGGCGCCAGCCAGGTCTTGACCGTACATGCTACGTAATCATAGAATGGACACCGGGATTTAAGTTACACATTTTTAGACGTGTTTATGAATTAATTAGCTTGACTGTGGGAAAGTGAAAATCGCATAGAATGCACGTTTCAGACACGAGAAATTGCTTTTAGATTTAAGAGTAGGGGTGAAATACGACCTATCAGAAACAAGTAACAGGTCACATGACCTCTAAAGTGTCCAAAGTTTGGCGAAAGGAAGGGGAAATTTGAACAAGGACGACGTTTGATCGTCGCTAGGAAAAACACTCTGTTTCGGGGAGGTGAGGGAGCGACTAGTAATGAAAATTCACCAAAGTCGTGTGTGCGAACACTCTGTGTCGGCGAGCGAATGGGTCCACAAGTACTGAAAATACATCAAAGTCCGTGTTCGCGAATGCATGAAGCAACGCCATCGAATTTCACAAACCAGGTGTACACAGGTACATACATAACATCAAGATAACGGTGACGAGTGGAGAGGACTACTTATATAAATAAACTTCACATCCAACGGTCGTGGTGTCTTCTAAATTATAATACCCATACCCTGTCCGGACGCACCCACCCCCTGAAACCCAAAAAGAGATAATTCATGCAGATCTACCCTGAGAAAATCCCCAACCTGTTGGAAACCTCCCATTCGCAATCCTCACCCATCACCTATCTTCTCATATGAGGTGTTGAGTACCGGGAGGGCTCAACGAGGTACCTAACGGGCAAGGACCGCCTCAGAAGTTATTTGAGCTGTTTCTTAAAATGTTACCTGTTATCCTATGAATGTTCATAGTAATTTATAAGACAAATTTATTACTAAGGAAATGTTACATGAGAGACATTATATAAACAGAACTCCTTAAAAAGCATGTGAATTTCTGAATAACAGACATAGCATTTATTAAATACTACACTAGCAGAACTCGTAAATATGCTTGGGGTATACCATTTCTTAGAGAGGCTTCATTTTCTTTCACTAGCTCTCTGTTTTTGCCCGCCCCCTTGTATAAATAATCCTTCAGTTTCAGAAATGAAATTAAGTATTCATTTTCTGACATACTATAATGATTACACTATAAACGTTTACTGAGACACTGGTGTGAGCTTTAATATTGGGACTCTTAAGTTAGCTGCTAGTCTGAAAAGTCTAAATGTACTTGTGTTAGGAGGTAAAAAAAACTCGTAATTACTGATTACGTAGAAAATGAAGCTAGCTACAGTGAAGCAATATATATTACAGAAATAGAAATATTTGCCACTTAGGCTTCACTTATCTTAAAAAATAGGTGTTAGTACTTCTTTTCAAAAGGAAATCGATTTCACTAACAAATCGTTTGCGTCCTCAATCCACAGACAAAGTTCGTTGTCTATCTACTAATCTACTCATATTGATAATTACATGAAAAATAAAGGTTTTAACCGTTTTTCACATAAACTTGCTCTTTTTAATAGTTTGATCTATAGATTAATAAATATACCTCTGAATAAAGAAGAATTTAATAAAGAATATAAACATATTATTAACACTGCTTTAATTAATGTTTATAATAAAGATTTTATACAAAAGAAAAGTGAAAATTTTAAATATAAAACAAAACTGCTGTAATGATACTTCTACCATTAAAAAAATTAAAGACGATTGTAATTTTCAAAAATTTACTTATCACCCTTTCAATTTTTTGAAGAGGTTGGTATAACTTTAGTTCCTCAAAATAAATATAGTATTAAAAATTTACTACATTTTTCTAAAAAATATAAAATTCTTAATAATGGAAAATCTGGTATTTATCAATTTAATTATTTAGATTGTGATCAGGTTTATATTGGAAAGACGAAACTTAATTTGGAAACTAGAACAAAAGAACATGTTCATAACATTAGGTATAAACAAACTGATAAATCGGCCGTAGCAGATCATTTTGGTCATTTAACCATAAAACAAATCCTGAAGTGAAATTATTAAAACAATTAAACGCTCCGATAGATGTAATGGTGTGGGACAAATATGATTTTAAAAAATAAACTTCGCGTAATAAATTTCGAAATACCAGCCGTTGATTCTATTTTTAGGTTTGTTTCGTTTTCAGATGTTGGTAATACTAAAAACACATAAGAAAGGCATGGTAACTATTATACATGACAACGGATTTTATCTGTGGACTGAGAACGCAAACGATTTCCATTTGAAAAGAAGTACCAACACCAATTTGTTAAGATAAGTGAAGCCTAAGTAGCAAATATTTTATTTGTGTAATATCGTAATTACTGTTTATTTAAAAGCACTTCTGTGAAATTTGATCAAATTTTGTTGTACATTTTTTCTTGTGTTTCTTTGTTTATTATTGTGGAGAATCAGAAGAGCAACATATGAAACTCTTATCTGGAGTGGTCTCTGAAGTGTGTTTTTTTATAATTTCCTTTCATTGAGTCCCAAAAGAACCTGCAAATAAAAAGTATGATGCAGAGGATCCTAAAGAAGCCTATTTCATGGGACAAGAACATTGGTTATCAGTATTTCCAAGAATGTGACTACAAAAACTGGAATCTCACTCACTAATAAATAAGTATTGTAAAAACTGTTAGTTAAATGCTCAATTACAAGCATTCATTATAAGCAATTAGTTCATCTGCCCCTTATTTTACTTATTTACATATTAACAGCATAGAGTAAAAACATAGAAATAACATAACCACATTAAAAGAAAATATTAGAAGCGAGAATGCAAAGTTATAATACAGGGTGTATATAAATGAATATCGGAATTTTAACTCTTTATAATATTTATTACATTCAACTCACAGTTATAAATATCTCAAATGAAAAAACAACTCAAATTTACCAAGAACCTTATAAATGTTCAATGTGACTACCCTTTGTCACACGGCACACATCGAGTCTATAGCCGAGTTCTTCCCTAAACATTGATAAGTGTGTATTCAGTAATTGTAGCAAAAGCTGCTACAATCCGTTTTCTTAGTTCAGGGAGGTCAGCTGGTGGTGGAGGCACGTACATGCGATCCTTGATGAAGCCCCAAAGGTAAAAATTGCATGTCGTTAGGTCAGGAGAACGTGGAGGCCATGCATAGGAAGCCTTGTCATTGGGGCCCTTGTGGCCTATCCAGCGCTCGGGTACAGTGACGTTCAACCAATCGCGTACTTCGTTATGCCAGTAAGGTGGTGCACCATCTTGCTGGAAAATGAAGTTCTCCGACTCATTTTCTTCCAACTGGGGAAGAGCCAGTGTTCTATGTATCAAGGTAAGAAGTGCCAGTTACAGTAGGTTCACCAGAAAAGAAAGGCCCATAAACTTATCGCCGGGATACAGCACCAAAAAAAAAAAAACATTCACTTTAGGGGAATCTCATTGCATTTGTAGCATCTCGTGAGGATTTTCTGAGCCCCAGATGCGCACATATGGAGAACAAGTTGAGACCTGTAGCAGGCCACCTGTGAATTATTTCCCTAGGCCAGCAGGATGTATGATTCAGCAGTCCAAAGTACATGTTTTGCCAGTCAGCAGAATTTACGCTTGATCATACATATTTTACATACAGATGTGCCCAGACTCAAGGCACTGAAAATAAATGTTACAGAATAATTATTACAGAAATTTCCAAATCTTGCTCAGCCTATACACACAACAGTATTTATCACAGGAAACCCTCATTAATTTTATTACATAAAAAAGATTAATTTTACATAATAAATAACACCATATAAAAAGTTGCTGTAAAAGCAGGAATATTTATAAGAGGAAGCAGGAATGTTTATCTTAGTACAAAATAAGTTTCAACCAACACTATGTACTTTCTGCTGCTATACATAATGCCAAAGTAAGAACAAGTCTCGGTCATGTTGTTATAAATGACAGCTAATCAATTGAAGAACTCTGTGGTTTCAAACTTGGCCATTTTCTTTTTATGTACTCAGACACATGCAGCACACCCCATTCTCTGCTGGCAACATGAAGGTTTGCACCAATGACTTTACTGTTTATGTGTGGGTTGTGAAGCTCAGCAACCTGCAGATCAAAGGTGAAAATATATTAATATGTGTATAGTTTTACACATTTCTCATAAAATATTACAGAAACAATACAAAAATGAGATGCTATACAGCTGAAGACAAAAAATATATTTTAATCCAGAATCTGTTCAACCAACTGTTACTTTTACTACTGAAAATGATAGAAAGCATGAATGTGTCTCAACGGCATAACTCAAACACTGCAATATGAAGGTTTGCACACTGACTTTACTGTGTGGGAGGGTTGTGAAACTCAGCAACCTACGGATCAAAGATCAAAATATATTAATATGTATATAGTTTTACACATTTCTTATAAAATGTTGCAGAAACAATGCATAAGTTAGACAATATATAGGTGAAGATAAAAAATATATTTTAATCCAGAATCCGTTCAACCAATTGTTATTTTTACTATTGAAAATGACAGAGGGCATGAATGTGTGTCAACAGCATAACTCAAACACAAAATGCCCATCAAACTTGGCATTTCAGTTCAGAATTTTAAAGGTTAAACCCACCCCCCACCCCACACCAAGACAAAACTTCTCTTTACATGGAAAAAGCATTTTATTGATTTTTTCCGAAATGGCTCTTTAAAGATTTTAAGTAATATACCACAAGTTTGCATGACAATTAAAATATGTGTGAATTTACTATGAATTGGTTATGAAAGTTTCTTTAACTCGTAAACCATAAGAGATGAGAAACAAATGTCTACACAAAAAATCATAGTTCTCACTAAAACATACACTTAATCTAACTTTTTTGTAACAGTCACTTATGAGATATTCTTGCAAATGGTTTAAATTTTTAATTTTTTTTTTTCTTATGGTCATTAAAGAGTGAGATTATAAACCCTACATATTGCAAACCACTTTTTAAGGTTTGATTACTGCCTCAGGCTACCGTATCTCTCTTGCACAGAGCATGTAAAATGTTTTCCAGTTGATGAGGCTCTAGGCTCAGGTACAGTATTATCTCAAAAGAGTAATTTACTTTGTGTGTATTCTCTTATGTGGGGTGAGCTGAAAAAACATAAAACTACATATTTTATTCTATACTTCTAACTAAACAACAGATATCAGCCAATTTTTTTCTCGATGTACTTAAACAAGTAATGTTGCTTTGCTTTTCAAAGTTTTCTTGTCAATCAATAAATTCATTTGGAACCCTTGTTACTCTCAAGTATTCTTCTAATTCTTTTGTAAACAGTTTATGGCCCCTTTTCTTCATCAAATATTGGCAGAGTTTCCTTGTTTTTTTTTTTTTTTTTTTTTTTTTTTTTTTTATGTTCATCCTTCGTTAAGTCATATGGGATGATGATTGAAATGGATAAAATGATGCTCCAGTGAGCCCAGGGTCCATGGAACTTAAATTTACCCAACATTCGTCTTTCAGGTTAAGGGAAAACCCTGGAAAAAACCTTATGCAGATAACTCACCCTGACCAGGATTCAAACTTGGGACCTCTTGAATGTGAGGTAGACATGCTACCATCTAGGCTACCAAGGCAGACATTGGTGAAGTGATATCATTTAAGATTGTGTGTGCATGCGCATTTGCATGTTTTTGTATCTTTTACATTATAAAATCAAAAGACTCATTATTTTATATAGCTGTAACGCTGTCGCACATTTCTAAATGCCCTTCTTCCCACATTGGTGACGCAATCACATGTTGGCTTAATTTCTGAAAATTCTTCTTCCCCATCTGCAATTCATCATGTATTAACCTAATTTCTTTCCTTATTTTATTATTAACTTTTAAATTATTTTGTTCAATATTTTTCATAGTTACTTGATGTATTTGCAACACCTCTGCTAACATATTAATTTCTGCCTGTACTATACCTTTACTTATTTCAGATTTACATTATCTTTGCTTACATTTTTCTATTTGTTGGTCAATTACTCTCCTTATTTCTACTGCCTGTTCTGATTCAAAATGATCCCTTTCTAATTATAACTTTTCTATTTCTTTGATTAAATTCGAATTTCTTCCACTGATGTCACTCTCCAAATTATTCCTACATTCTCTCATCTCATATCTACACTTACCCCCTCTTCTTCTAGTAAAGCTTTGTTTTCTCTCATCTCAATCTCTAAACTACCCATCCTATTTCCTACAATTTCTGTTTTACTTTCAAGAGTACTTCAGTTTCACTTATTTTCCTCTTTACATTTTCTATGTTTCTTTCACATTCTTCTCTACCCACTTCTACTTTCTTTCCTAACTTTTTTAATTTCCACTTTTCTGATTTTTTCTGATTCCCTTAAATTTTGATTCAATTCTACCATTTTTCTCTTACCTATTTCTATTTTTTCTTGTAACTTCCATTTTGCTTTCCTGATATCTATTTCTATTTTCTATCTAAGTCTACCATTTCTCTCCTATTTATTTCCATCATTTCTTATAACACACTCATTACTGCACTTCCACCCCTTACAACACCTGTTTGTGGACTTCAAATTATATCCATTTCATCACTTATTGTTTGTTCCCTTTGCTATCCTACTTCTACCTCTTCTAAAGTTGCTACATCGTTCTGTGACACTGGTTTTCCTACTATTTTATTACTACATAATAACAAATGTAAAACATTTATTAAAATATTTCAATAAAAAATTAACGTTTTATCTCCTACTTTTCACTGCCTTCTTTCTTGATACCGTTCTTGGATGGAAATCCTCAGGTACCAGAAGTTACTTGCAACCAGTAATGTGGTTTGAAGTCCCAGGATGATAAAATGTTTTGTCAGTAAACTGCAATCTACATACTGGCCTTGGAATTTCGTAGTCTTCTCTTTCACCAAATCGTGCTCCATATTGGGCGCCAAATATGATGTGTATATTTCAAAAACATGATTGTTAATTTCCAATGATTGTTTTACAAATGATGTTTAGTAAGAATTATCAATTTTAAACTCTCATCCGGTGAGCTGAATCTTATTTTCATGTCAGGTCATGTTGTGGTGAAATAATTACTCCAATATTATACATAGATTATTGGTTCTTGGTGCTAAAATTATACAATGGACTCTAGAAGCTTTCTCTTCCAACAAACGTTATCTTCTAACAAGCTTTTCCTCCTAACAAACTTTTTCTTCTTATTCAACAAACTTTTTTAGTTACCTTGGATATGTGATCCTCAAAGTTTTCACAATACTTATACAATAATGATGGAATTCGAAGTTAAATACAAACATTATAAACAAATGTAAACAAAACATATCAAATAATAAACCATAATCCTATGAGTAAGAACAATGATATTATGAAGCACAAAATTACTATACTTTTGAGTCAAACTAGTACTGAATGCTCCATTTATTGCTAGTGTTTACCTAGAATGCGTTTCATTAGGACCTTCCTAACATCTTCAGCTAATGTCGACTATTAAATATTTGTTTGGTGAACTCCTTGGTGGCAATAGGGGCATCTCTGTCAGTATCTTGATGAACTTGAAGATAGGGTTCTCTTCAAAGGTGGTCCCGAAATTGAACAGTTTTCATTCATATCACTTTATGAATATTTTTTCTCACACGGTTAATGCAGTTGGACCCTGAACACTTATTAATAAGTGGATTTCTCATTCTATATTGTGATTATCATTCCAAAAATGGTATGCTACTGCCGATTTATCTATTTCTTTGTTCCTGATGTTCCTAAAATGCTCTTTAAGCCTAATGTTCATATTCCATTTAGTTTTTCCAATCTAAAAGTTGTCACAGCCTTTGCAGTTTATCCGGAACACAGCTGATTTTTTGTCTGTGAGTATCTCCTTTGTATTACATGATTTCATGTATTACATGAATTTGTTCTGTGAGGCCAAAGTAATGTTGTGATCTTTGAAGACTTTTTGGAAAAGGTATATAGTTCTTGGATACGTAAATTTTCTGTATGAAGTTTTATTGCTGATTGGGGAAAGAGTAGTTACTTGTGTGCATCTTTGTTGTCTTTTGAATTTATAAATTTTCTTTTTGACCAATTAAGCACTGAATCCATTGTATTCTGCAATGTGAATTAATTTAGTGTACTCTTTGATATATTCCACCTTGTTTAAAGGTACATTAACCAGCCTGTAAGTTAAACTGTTGATAACAACCTGCTTAATGTTTAATGTTTATTTATTCGTCATTTGGTAATTACAAACAATTACAATAGACTTCGTCATCCAGAATATAAATATACACACACACACACACACACACACACACACACACACACACACACACACACACACACACACACACACACACACACACACACACACACACACACACACACACACACACACACACACACACACACACACACACACACACACACACACACACACACACACACACACACACACACACACACACACACACACACACACACACACACACACACACACACACACACACACACACACACACACACACACACACACACACACACACACACACACACACACACACACACACACACACACACACACACACACACACACACACACACACACACACACACACACACACACACACACACACACACACACACACACACACACACACACACACACACACACACACACACACACACACACACACACACACACACACACACACACACACACACACACACACACACACACACACACACACACACACACACACACACACACACACACACACACACACACACACACACACACACACACACACACACACACACACACACACACACACACACACACACACACACACACACACACACACACACACACACACACACACACACACACACACACACACACACACACACACACACACACACACACACACACACACACACACACACACACACACACACACACACACACACACACACACACACACACACACACACACACACACACACACACACACACACACACACACACACACACACACACACACACACACACACACACACACACACACACACACACACACACACACACACACACACACACACACACACACACACACACACACACACACACACACACACACACACACACACACACACACACACACACACACACACACACACACACACACACACACACACACACACACACACACACACACACACACACACACACACACACACACACACACACACACACACACACACACACACACACACACACACACACACACACACACACACACACACACACACACACACACACACACACACACACACACACACACACACACACACACACACACACACACACACACACACACACACACACACACACACACACACACACACAATACTTAAGAATACAATTTACAATTCCCTCTTGTGTTGTTCATAAAACTCCTGCAAACAATAAAACGGATTTCTTATCAGCCTGATCTTGTTTTATCTTGGGTTATATCCATCTGATTTTATGAAATTTTCTGTGTGTGTTTCTTTCCTATGTATGCCAAATTCTAGTTTTGTATGTTTTATGATTAGTTTGAAATCTAACAGAGGGATTTCACTGCTTGTCTCTTTTTCTATGGAAAATACTGCAGGATTTTGTAAATTAAGTAGTTTCAACACATCATCCACCTGTTTCTCATTTACTATCACCCAAATGTCATTCACATATCTATACCAATGTTTGAAAATTTAGTGGGAATGCCTTTGTGATATGGGTTTCCAAAAAGCTCATGAAGAGGTCTGCCAGAAATGGGGACAACAGGTTGCCCATAGACAGTACTGATTTTTAAAAATCCTTTCATGGAAGTGTTGAAAACAGTGTTGAGAACAAGTCGATGTCCGGCTGAAGATAGAGGGAAGGCCTCAGAAACCGGTTCCGGGAAAATTTAAAAGTGAGTGTTGTTTTGTGTTATTAATCGACTCCCAATTAATTTAATTAGTACTGATTTTTGTTTGAAAAATTTGTCATTGAATGTAAAAAACGACTGTTCAATGCAGATGATGTTAAGTGAAGGTATGATATTCTGGTCTAATTGTAGGGACTGAAGCCATATTTGTATGTACCCCATGAGTTTGTCTCTTGGCACACTTGGGAACAAGGAGATTACATCAAAAGATACCATTCGGTCGGTGGGAGAAAATTCTAGGTCTGTAGTTTTGTTGATGAATTCCAACAAATTTTTAATACTGTGAATTTCAAATTTTGGTAGCTCCTTAAATGTTTTGTTTAGCCATATGGACAGTTTGTAGCAGGGTGTGTTTATGTTGTTGATGATTAAGCGCATCTTATTTCCTGTTTTATGAATTTTGGATAATCCATGTATGTTAGCTACTGTAGGGCTGTCTGATTTCAAGCTACAGATAACCCTACAGTAGCTAACCTATATGGATGCACGACTGTTTTGTAAAGGCATGATGTGTGTTTCAATACTTCTGTTACAATACTTCTGTTCACTTTAATTTACTTTAGAAGTTTCAAGATGTTTCAGACAACAGCCATATGATTTAAACTTTCATGTCATATACACAATTTCACGTCTGCTGAATAAAAATAAGCTGGAAAGATTCTAACTTATGTTTGTGGCATAAATAAAATCTCTGAAATATGCCAAATACAAAATGTTGTACTATTTCATATGGCGGAAGGAAATGTAATGAGTGAGTGCATTAGAAGTTAAGGACAGACTTATGAAAAGTCATACAAATATTTTTTCAGTTATCCTATTTGAAGCAGTAAAAATGAATCACATTTCCTAAAAATAGGCATAAAAGTCAGCAATAATGCTCAGAATGAATTACCTGTGTTGAACATGCAGCAGCAGGATCACCTGTTGTGGTCAATCTTTTCGTCCAGAACTCATTGCCAGGTAGAGCATTCCCATCCCAAGGATAGGAAACTACCAGAAGCTTATTGGCATCTGCCGGATCTGACAGCTTTTCTTGTGGAGATCTCTTAGAAAAAATAATATTTATGCCTGGTCCTGAAACATTTGAAAGTCAGTTGGTGTGGAAAGCATATTGGTCAGCAGTGCTAGCATTTATTTCCAGAGATCCCAGGTTCAGTTCTCACCCAATAGAAATTTTTAATTAGGATTATTTCCAACCCTTTGTTGAGTCATAAAGCATGAATAAGTGTTTTAATATTAAATCCAAAAATAAAAAAACAACATGCAGCTTAACAGAGTAAGCAAGTTGTTTGAAAACCTAAAATTGCCAACATGATCATAAAAAAAGAATCATTCAATGGCAACTGAAGTATAAACTATTGAACTGTTATGTAAAACTTTCTACTTATTTAAATGAGAGCACAAGTCACTGAATTAAATTAAAAAATTTAACTAATAATGTTTATGTATCCCAACTCTTAATTTTAATTAATAAACATTCTGTAGTCAGTTTTTTTCACACTAAATCACTTACTTTTAAAGTTTTTTAGAGACCAGTTTCGGGAGCAGTTACTTCCATTTTCAACCTCAAAGGTCTGACTGTAGCTGCATTCAGTTTTCTCTCTGGTGATGGAACAATGAACTTCACTAAATTTTTGACTAGTAGGATTTCGACATTTATTAGTCTGTGTCTTTCCATATTAAGATATTCTCACATATTGTTAGTTTTTTGTGGCTTATCACACCTTTAAATAATTTCGAATTTGAGTCAAGCTTATGGTTTTCATTCAAGTGAAGTGGTATTGCTGACTTGTCTTTCTGTTTCAATTTGATGCTTCTAAAATGTTCTTTGCTCTGGTTTTTAGATTTATTTATGATTTTCCATATGTAGAAGTTTACACAATCCTTTACTGCTAATTTGGTATATTTTGAATCTATTGATTAATGAAATTTCATCCTTTGTTTTCAAGTATAAAACTTATAAATTTCCTTGAAATAAAACTACCACTACCCAATCGGCAAACTCTACTGTACCAATCAATAAATGCAGGGGAAGGCCGGTGGAGGGGGGCGTGTAGCATCCGTACCGCTTGTAGAGGCGAGACAGAGTGGAGGGAGGGGAAACCACAGGGGTGGCTGAATCTTCGTTTCCCCCTCCTCCTGCCGCCTGAAAGAGCGTGAAACATCAAGAATGTTTTCCCCCTCCATGAAAAAAGAAATCTCGAGAAACATTTAGCCACCGATCAATACAGGAGAGGCGACCGTCAGTTGAGTTGAGTCAGTCGTGGCGAGCAGTGTGAGGAGCGCCCAGTGTACGTGGACAGACGAACTGGTGAAATTGTAATTGTGTGCATTACGTAATTCTATGTAATCGGCAAGTGTTCACATTGTAATTTGGTGGAAATAAAGAACATTTTTGAGTGGTGCAATTGGACTTTTTATTTCACAAAGTCACAATACATACTACTATATCTCAAGTGCAAAAACAAACATGTGATAATTTTTACAAATATAGCAATTTGTAACTTAAAACTTCACTTATTTTATAAGAAATGATGATACTTTTCTTATAAATTGTTTGGGATCGCGATTTCATGGAAATTCTTCCACATCCTCAGCCGGAACCAACAAAACTGTTGTCACCATTACAAACACTAGATGTTAATATGTTCTTGTTAGTACTACCAAAATCTGAAAATAAAAAAATATAAAAACAGAATTGACTGCCGGCATTTCAAAATTCATTACCCGATGTTTGTTTTTTTAAAATAAGTATCTTTTACCAAACCATTAAATCTAACGGATCATTTAATTGTTTTAATAATTTAACTTCTGGATTCATTTCATGGTTAAATGACCAAAAATGATCTGCTAAGGCCGATTTATCAGTCTGTTTATACTTAATGTTACGAAAATGTTCTTTCGTTCTGGTTTCTAAATTACCAATAAATTAAATTATAATTAAATTAATAATTATAATTATTATAGATTAAATTAATAATTATAATTATTATAAATTAAATTAATAATTATAATTATTATAAATTAAATTAATAATTATAATTATTATAAATTAAATTAAATTAAACCCAGAATTTAAATTATTAAAACAAATAAATGGTCTGATAGATTTAATGGTTTGGGGAAAGATATTTATTTTAAAAAACAAACATCATGTAATGAATTTTTAAATACTGGCAGTTGATTCTTTTTTTAAATTTGTTTTATTTTCAGATTTTGGTAGTACTAACAAGAACATATTAACATCTAGCGTTTGTAATGAACACGACAGTTTTGTTGGTTCCGGCTGAGGATGTGGAAGAATTTCCATGAAATCACGATCCCGAACAATTTATAAGAAAAGTGTCATCATTTCTTATGAGATAAGTGAAGTTTTAAGTTACAAATTGTTATATTTGTATATATTTGTTTGCTTCACTGTTAATAGCTTCATATTTTACGTATTTATGTGATAATTTATCCAATGTCATGTCATTCATTGATGAGGCATGGAGGAGCAGAGACATGGCAGAGTTGCTCCCACAGAAGAGAGCAATAAGGAAAAAGGAACTAAGTGACATGGCAACCATGAAACAGACAGGAGAAGTGGTAACACAAGATAATGGCTTGGCAATGAGATTTTAACAAGAATGGAGGAAGAGGAGGTAACTTTAGGAACTGGAGGCAACAAAAACAAAGATGATACACATGGCAAGAAGAATAGAAAGTATGGAAGACAAAATGAGAAAATATAACCTAATAATTTCCAGGATAGAAGAGCAAAAAGGGACTACAGCATTTCAGGAGATAGAGGATTTATTAACAAAGAGACTGGGAATGAATATAAGAGGCTTCAAACTATGGGTCACATTTAGAATTGGGAAATTGGAAGGCAAAAGAAACTTCTTAGTGAACTTCATTAATACAAAATCAACAACAGAAATACTAAAACAAACAAAAAAGTTAAGAGTAACATCTAATTATCCCTGGACCCATTTGAGCATCATTTCACCCATTTCATACACCGTCCGATATGACTTAACGTTGGAGGACGTAAAATTACAAAAAAAGGGGCAATAATTGTATACAAATTATTTTCTAATGATATTCATTAAAACTAAAACAAATGACTATACATTTTTTATATCCCTATTCTGAGAGGGAATTAAAACTTTAGAAGCTGCACATTAAATTTTAGAGTCCAAGGTGCATTCTGTAATACCAATATAAACATTATTTATGGGACTTGCTAGGTAGATGGATGTTTAATGACGAGTTAAAGAAAACATTAATGCCCAGGCGTTAGCGCCGAGCATGATAAACATCATATCTGGCTGTTCTTATACGTAATTTCATCTGTTACTTAAGAAAAAACTCAAATTGTATTGTGAATTATAAAAATATTAAGTACTGTTTTACAAAAAACTTATTAACAAGGAGCTATCATACAAAGAGAACAAAGAAATAGACTAACTGAAAACTGAAGTAAAGGCAAAGAAACAAGGACATAATGCATTCATATGAAACTTCAAATTGAGGATTAAAGGACGAGCGGCAGAGGAGAAAAGTAGAAAAGTGACCAAAGTGGCAGGAAAAAAAACAGAGCAACAACAGTGATGTGAGGCAAGGGACCGGAATGCAAATAGTCTTAGCAAAAAACTGCGATGAACCTAGCAATGACAAGGCAGTCAATTACACATGGAGCAGTAAAAGTTGATGACATTGATTAGCAACAGCACTTCATCATCGGGAGGGAAATATCACAGAGCACAAACAAGGAGAAGTGGCAATGAGTATGGATAGAGTGCTAACAGAGGAGGAGAGGGGAAAACTCAGAAATAAGGGTCAGTGGAATGAAAAAGAAAATAAGTGAGGTACCTAAGTGGGAAATACTTAGTGCAAACAGTATAGAGGAAGCACAAGAAATAGTCAAGGAAAAAAAGGATAAGAAGTAATTGCAATAGGGCAAGTGCAAATTGAAACAAGTGCGGCAATGTAGGGGATCAGAATTGGAAGGAGAACTACGCACAGAAAATTGACAGGAGGGGACATATTACCAAGAGTGACTTGGTTTAAGAAATTTCTAGATTGCAGAAAGAAAAGTAGAATAGAGAGAGGTCATGAGAGGTAAAGAGCACACAAGCAAGCAAGATAAAATAGTAGTCTGAAGAAGGGTTGATAAAAACAGCTCGTTAAGTTTAATAACTATAACAGGGGAAGGCGAGAAGTATTAAGTCGAAAATCGTGGGGAGAAAGTAAGGTTCAGAAGAACCAGCCTGAGTGAAGTGCTAGTAATAAGGAGTTGAAATAAGAGATAAATCATAAGACAAGGAAAGACAAAAATTGGGCAAATAGCAAAAAGGGATAAAAGATAGAAGTAGAAAAATATTAACAACCACCAACAGGAGAAACAATACTTATAAAGGGAGGGGGGAATTTAAAAGTAGAAAGGAGCAAGTATGCAACAAGCATGTAAATGTATTAAGGACTGCTCTAATAGAAAAAAGCTATTGGCAAATGAAAGAACTAAAAAGAAATCTAAAAACCAGAGTCAAAGAGCACTTTAGAAACATCCAATTGAAACAGGAAGATAAGTCAGCAATAGCATTTCATTTCTAGAAAATGGTGATTGGACCCAAATCCAAAACTATTAAAAGGGGTTGTAAAAACAAACTGATAACATGGGAAAACATAATGTGGAAAAATAGGGAATAAGTAATGAACTTCAAAATCCCACCAGTTGATAATTTGGTAAATAAGTTCATAGTTCCACCGACAGAGAGAAGACAGCAGACGACAACAACAAAGGTCGGACCTTTAAAGTTGAAAATGGAAGCAACAACTTCCGAAACTAGTCCCTCAAAAAATATAAATTTAAGTGACAGAGTGTTAAAAACCAACTACAAATAATGTTTTCAATTACTAAGAAGGTGTTTCTGAAAGCTCCTGCTTGAGTAAACACTTATGAAAAGACATTTCCTACCAGAACAAATTATTACGTTTTCGGATACATGGATAAATGCTGCTCCATTATGTTCATATAATATTTGTGCCATTAAAGAATTTGTTTACAGCCTAGATCCAAGTCACACCACTTTAATTCAGCATTCACAAGAAATATTCAAAAGTGAAATGCTACAGAGGGATTTAAATGTAAATAAAGCTCATTTCAAAATTCTACCCAAAACAATTAAGGAATTAGAAAGTGTGGTTTGCCCCTTTATGCTCTATTAATCCTTTAAAAAGGAAAAATGAGCTTAGTTGTGCATCTGTAAAGTATGCTGAAAAACTGAGTGAAAACTGTGCAGTGTTCTGCAAAAAAATCCTGGTATTAACATCTTATGCTGTGAACAAATACCTGCAACATAATAGTGTTGACATTCCAGAGGAAATTTAACTATATTTTTTTAGTTCTTACAAATATTGCTCTCTGACACCTGTGGATATTGAAAGGTTGTTCTCGGCATACAAACTCATACTAACCTAACAGTCATCATAAATTTACTCCAGAACACTTAGAAAAAATCATCATAGTTTATTGAAGATCTAATTACAGCCAGTGAGAGGACATATTACTGGGTATGTGAGCTGATCTACAAATCTTGCATATTATATAGTTTTTACTCTATATTAAGCATATTTTAGCAGCATAAGTGCATGCATACTTAAACAGCTTTTACAGAATATAAATTCAATGTCTAGTAATAGCAGTACTCATAGTCATTACATTTTCACTTTTTTCTTCTTTTCATTCTAAATTAGTACAAGTTTTTTCTTTTTAAATCTTCAGATTTGGTTAAGTAAAAATAAGTTTAACAATCTTTTGAGTTCCAAAAAACCTGACCCAGTACCATCGAATCAGAAATCCATTATCTATCCAATTAACTATGCTAATTGCCATGACCTTCAATCATAAGACAAAAAGTAATGTAAATACACAACTGAAGAAACAAGGAACTTAAAATTCAAACAAGTGGATAAATTGGCTATCTTTCATCACTTTTGGGCAGAAAAAAATGATGAAAGAAGCTGTTAGAATGAGTTGAACATTTGGGAGGAAATTTACCTTAAGTTGCACAAGAAATAACTCATAAATTTGATATCCCAGAAGATTTTCCAACCTTCAAGTTCTTAAAATTAGTTTTAGTTCTGCCTTGCCTGGTTGGTTCTTTGGATCCAGCAATGGACACTAGCCGATGATGTTGGAAACTGTCTGTGATGTATGTTTCAGTTAAAATTAGGTAAAGGAAGCAAGTGAAGTGTTAACACTCAGCAATTTTAGCAAGAATCTTAACAGCTTCATGGTATGAAGTTCTCCCATATCATTTAGGTTTTTTTTTTTTTTTTTAATGAAAAGCATATTCATACAGCACAAGCTATTAACCTTAATGGCAGATATATGAGCCAGCCTTACTCAAAACAGCAGGTAGCACTAAATTGTGGAAAAATATAAGTGTGTAGTATTTCAATCTAGAAGCTAGACTAGATAGCTTATTATCTTCCATTGGGTAGTTAGTGGAAGAGATTGAGACACTATACATTACATCACAGGATGCTATGTGTTATCTTCCATGGTCTAGGGGTGGCATGTTGATCTTTTTTTCCTGAGGTCAAGGGTTCAAACTCAAGTGGAGTGAGATTGGTTTTTTCAGCGTATATACCCTTTCTTTGGAATGGAAGTAAAACTAGTAATTCTGTCATAGATTTATGGAGCATAAAAAAAGAAGCCTGATAAAGAAAGTAAGTCTGATAAAGAAAATCTTTCACATATGAATTTGGACACTGAGAACCAAAGCAGTTAATGAGTATTCATAAATAAAACTGAATTTAATTTCAGAAACTATTTGTAGTTGGTTTAACATATAAAACTGAATTTATTTATAGCGCTACATGCTTACAGCAAAAAGCTTAATTCACACCTTACATCAGAATTATAAAGCTTACCTCTTTCATCTGATTTCATCACATCTTCCCACATTGATTTTTGAAAACTTTCCTTGAACCAGGAGAAGTTAATGTCAGCTATATGCTGAAGAGTGGGACGCAATCTGCGAAGGCAGTCTGCAAATGCCTCCAGAAATACCATTTCTTGGTGATCAGAAATACTCCATACTCCTAACCCTATTCCTACCATGTGTACATAAGCCTTTTTACCAACAGCAGCAGCTCTAGATTCAGCCTACAAAAGAATCAACACAAAATAAACTGGGTTTGCATTTTATCAGCTGACATTTAAGTACAAACACCCTGTGGTTTCCCTTAATTCTCGGGTAACACACACAAGCTGAGATTTGAATTCAGGCCCTCTAGGCTGAAAGAAACATATGTTATTCCTACATCATGAAAACGGGCTTATTCATCTTGGAAAATTCTCTGTTAATTGTTTGTTTTTTGTTTTGTTTTTTTCTTTTTTAAGAAAAATGGATTAGTAATTGAAAAAAATTTACATTTTATCTATGGGGAAAATATTCCTGTGTTTACTTTCTTAGCACAGCTTTAAAAACCTTTCTCTAACATACAAAATATAACAAACTGGAACTCATCAGAATTTTCAGATATTGGTTGTAATTTTTGCTTATAAGGAGCACTCAAAACTAAACAAATGGAAGACTGGAATGTGCAAACGAGTGAAATATGGGTAATATTGTTGCATGTGTAACAAAGAGTGGTTCCGACAAGAGTGTGAAAGTTCACAGACCACCGCTAGAGGGCACAGTGCAATTCACATGACTATACAAATCTAGCAGAAGCATGTACTAATCATCCAATGCGATCATTTGCATTGTACACAGTAAAACACAGAAACAGTGGCATCAAAAGACGAGCAAAGGGGTGGCATTTGTTTCCTGACAGCAGAAGGAAAGAATGTCACATCAAAGAATGTCACAAGTGCATGGTAAACGCTGCATGTCCCTTGCAAGGATCAAGGCGTGGCACATACATTATGCCACAATACATACACACATTTGCTAAATATGTCACGCTTTAAAAGTATTGTAAGAAAGTAGTTTATATGACTGTACTAAGCAGCCCTTGCAGCTCAATTGTTTTACCTCGAAAACCTTCACCATCGCTACCTATACATAAAAGGGATTTACACTTTCAAAAGGTTTGCTTTCATTATGCTTCCTTGGTCTTTCTTTGAATTTTATGCAGTGTGTAGCAAGTTAAAGTACAAGCAACATGGCAAAGTGAGCCAATGTTTCTCTGTAAGCTAAAAATTACAAATTCTGCAGAAGTATGATGCCAATTCCACCCTAGATCAAAAGAATTTTTGTCAAATCCTTAGGAAGTCCTTTATCTAGTCAATAGTAAATATGAAGACATCAAAGATGTTCTTAGTGAGTGGATTCAACAGGCTAGTGATGCTTCATTACCATTAAGTGGCATAATCTTACAAGGAAAAAGTATGAGAAATTGCAGGCAAGCAGGTGATAACCCTTTTCTGCTTCCAAAAGTTGGTTTGATAAATTCAAGTAAAGACATTGTATAGTGTATTGGTAAATCAGTGGTGAAGAGAACTGGTGAGTGATGTGAAAGAAAATGCAATAAATCATAGTAGAAGTACATAGAAATCAAGAAATGAAATATTTTAATTTTCATATGTGCTGCATTCAAATAAGAACAAAATTGATTATGTTGCATTTCCTATTAAATTGTTCAAAACTGCTTTTTCATAGCTAATAAATAATATCCTGTGGTAATGCTGTCCTGATTATTACGTGTTTAGGCCACAGACCCTTAAAAGAGCATAACTGTGTGTTTTACTCTGCATGTGCAAGTGCATATGCATGTGTGTATGCATATCCATATGCATATGCATGTGTCTGTGTACATGTGACAAGAGAACAAAATCAGTAAAGACTATATCAAAGAGTAAACTAAATAAATACGTAAAATATGAAGCATAGAAATATATACAAATATAATTTGTAACTTAAAGCTTCACTTATCTTATAAGAAAAGTAACATCATTTCTTAGAAGATAATTGAAGTTTTAAGTTACAAATTATTATATTTGTATATAATGAACTAGGTATTTATACTCAACCCGAATTCACATTTTCTATTAATATGTGCATGCATTTATTTTTATTTTTTAAATAACGATTTATTTCAGCATGTTCCATTACAGAAAATGTAATACGAGGGGCACTATTTATATTTTAAGCCTTGGTAACCCTGAATGTTGTAGGTGCCATCTGACGTTTCCAATGGAAAGTTTGACATTGTTGACAATAATCTACTTCAGATACTTTGTCAATACAGTGCCATTTGTTTTGTTTACATTAACTTGAAAATTGTGTCTCAACAAAAACATAGAATTAACTCATGAATATGTTGGTGTAATGATTTATTAAGACTTTCAACATGGATTATCAAGACAAGAGTGCATCGATCAATTAAATTCCACATTTAGCGATGAAGCTCCATCCTTTGCTACTGTGAAACGCTGTTATAACGAATTTAATTGTGGCCGCTGTTCGCTCAATGATGAAGTTCATGCAGGTCATCCAAAATCAGTTGTGGCAGAAAACATTGATGCTTTGCAAAAACTAATAATGAAAGATCGTCATGCAACATATTGTGAGATTTAGCAACCCTAGGCATTAGTTCCACCAGCATATATAAAATATTCCATGATAATTTAGCCATGAAAAAGTTTTGCTCTCGTTGGATCCCACATAATTTGATACAATCTCAAAAAGATGCTCGTGTCGACTGATGTACAGAAATGCTTAAGAAATATAATGCTGGTTCCTCAAAAGATGTATATAAGATAGTAAAAGGTGACGAATCATGGATCTATGTGTATAAGCCAGAACATAAACAGCAGTTGACTGTATGGGTGTTTCAAGATGAAGCAAATCCAATAAAAGTTACTAAAATTAGGCAAGTAAGTCAACCTTGAATATACTTTTCTCCACTTACAAGTGAGAAAAGTATATACAAGGTTGACTGACTTGCCTAATTTTAGTAACAATGGCACTCCACTTTCTGAAATACTTCTTTTTATTCTATATACCAATAAAAGTTGATTGCACTCGAAGCACTTCAAAGCAAATGGTCCCTTGCTTTTTCAGCAAAACTGGCCATGTGGCAACAATGCCTTTAGAGGAACGTGAAATGGTCAATGCTGAATGGTACACAACCATTTGTTTGCTGGAAGTCTTAGGTGAAGTAAGGAAAACCAACAAGAACCATAGGATTGTTCTTCATCAAGACAATGCAAGCACACACACATCTCATCTAACAACAGTGTATTTGAAAGCTCAAAAACTCGAACTGATGGGTCATTTGCCATACAGTCCTGATTTGGTACCCAATGACTTCTTTTTGTTCAAGAATAAATTGCGTTGACCACAATTTTCGTCAGCAGAAGCCATGATAGGTGTCTCAAGAAGACTGGAATAAATGCTTTGACAAATGGTTCACACAGATGCAAAAATGTATTAATCATTAAGGAGAATATTTTGAAAAACAATAAAGCAGTTTTCAATCATAAATTACTTTGTTTTAATTCTTAGGTTCAAAATATAAATAGTACCCCCTGTACTACATACACATGTTTTACATAATTATAGTTATCTTACATTAATGTACAATTATATGTTGATAGTTATTTTTAAAAGTTTGAAGAATATATTATTTACATATTTTTGACATAATTTTTTTTTCCACTAGTTCTTATTTGTTAATAGGCCACTTTCCATCTAACCTTGTAACTGCCTTTTAAAATACTTTCTTTCACTTTTTAATATCTCACACTCTCATGGGATTTGGTCCGCGTTTGAGTTTTCTATCTATACATGCATGTTGGATCATTTGTTAACTTGAATCTATGGAAGTATTCACCAAACTTTCTATCATCAGTTCTTCTTCTCCTTTTCTCCCTCCCCCTCCCCCTTCCCCTTCTCCTTCTTCTTCTGCTTCTAGGTTAGACTATAAAACCTGTTCCCATCAAAAGACATCTTGCCTTCTGGTTTTTGGTTGTTCTCTTGAATGCCATCCTTCTGGTTTGTACTGCAGTGCTAAGTTTGTAAGTCTGGTACTATCCATTATCCAGTACTTACGGCTGTAAAATTATGTGTTAGCAATTTCATTATAAGTCTTTTCTTAACGCTAGGAAAATAGGCTTTAGTAATTGCACTGTTCTTTGTGCGTGTGTGCATACATGTGTGTCCTGCAACTGTCTATCTACATTTCCTATTACTCAAACTGCTTTTTTTCTAAGCTCAAATATAATTTTCATTTCTGCTGCTGTGATGCTCCTACACAATGTTATCCTGCATTTTATGTGTGAGTATATTAATGCATAGTAAACCTGTTTTACTGTAGTTTTGTCCATTGTTTTCCTAACCTGAATCATAATATGTATGCCTTTATTTAGCTTCTTTGTGATATGTCTTGTGAATGGCTTCCAATTTAGGCATTTGTCTATTTTTAATTCCTAGAAAATTTGCACACACTGTTTCAGGGATAACTTACATCTATTTGTAATTTAATACAGCTTTTAAAACTTTTGCTAAGTCCAAAATTAATCCATGCTGTTCTTTTTACATGTAATATCATTTCTAAATGGGGGTAATATTGTTTTACTATTGTTAATATAGTATTTGCTTTTTTTACTACTTCCGTCTCAGATTTAGCTTTAATTATAATTGTAATAACATTTGCATATCTTACTGTTCTTTCCCCAGTTTTGTGGACTAACTCGAAGACATCATTTATGTATACTAAGAATAAAAATGGCATATGGAACTCTATGCCTAACATTCTGAATACCTGGTTTTATTTTTTCTGCCATGCCATTTGTATTTTCATTGTTTATCTTAATACACTGAACTCTGCTTCTTAAATATGATGTGATCCAATTTAATAACAACCCTCATACCCATGATTTTCTATTTGTTTATTAGAATATCTATATTTATAAGGTCAAAAATCTTTGAGGTCTAAAAATGTTGCAACCAGCCTTTCTCCATTGCTTAATGCATTTATTATAAAAGTAATTATTAACTGCCTTAATTGTAGAACATTGCTCTTGAAAGCCATTTTGCTATTCCATTGATATGTTCAATTTTTTTAAATATGATTGCAATTTTTAGAAGTATATTCCCTCAATTACTTTCAAAAGAGTAGAACATAATGTAATAGGTCTATAATTTTCTACATCCATATTAATTCCCTTTTGTTTGAATAAAGGCTTAACAAATTACCTATTTCAATATGTCTGGAAATATCCCTTATTTTAATGATGCATTTACATATTATATGTGTTAAAATATCAGAGGCAGTTCTCCCATGTTGTCAATCTATTTTGGTTTATCACTCCTTTTAATAATTATTAAAATTATCACTCCTTTTAATAATTTTAATAATTATTAAAAGGAGTGATAAACCAAAATAGATTGACAACATGGGAGAACATATTCATCTGGAAAAATAAGGATCGCGTAATGAACTTTGAAATCCCGCCAGTAGATAATTTGACAAAAAAGTTCATAGTTCCACCACCAGAGAGAGCAGATAACAACAGATGCCAGTTGGAAAGAGATTGAAAATGGAGGCCAGGGCCTTTGAAACTAGTCTCTCATAAATATATGAAAAAATAAGTGACGAGTGTCAATAAACCAACCACAAATAATTTTTATATTAATTTTGACGTCACTGTTACTAAATTCCTCCAAACACACATCAAGAAAGCTTTATAGTTTAAATTAAATTAATTGGGAGTCGATTAATAACACAAAACAACACTCACTTTTAAATTTTCCCGGAACCGGTTTCTGAGGCCTTCCCTCTATCTTCAGCCGGACATCGACTTGTTCTCATTGGTGTAGCTGGCAATATTTTGTCATCAGTCTCCTCTGGTGGCGGTTCGAGGAACTTACTGAACAAATCTTTCTGGGGGATGTCGAAATTGAATACTTTGTTCCTATTTTTTGAAATAAAGATTTGTTCCCATGCGGACAGTTCTTTTCCTGTTGTATGTTTTAGTAATTTTGGTTCTGGATTTATGTTGTGGTTTTTTTCCCAAAAATGCGTGGCAACTGCTGATTTTTCTAATTGTTTGTATTTTATGTTCCTAAAGTGTTCCTTTGCTCTTGTTTCTAAATTTCTTTTGGTTTTTCCAATATAAATTTGACTACAGTCACAGCATTCAATTTGATATATACCAGATTTTTTGTTAGATGGAATGGCATCTTTGATGTTTGAGCAAATTAGGTTTTTTAAGGAGTAATGGTTCACTGGAGCTAGTTGAATGTTTTGTTTTTTGAAGACTTTTTTGAATTTATAAAGGCCCATGGATGGTAAGTGAATATTTTGAAGATCATTTTAGTTTCTGTAGCTGAGAGGGTTGTGGTTTCCTTTAGTAGTTTCTTCTTTTTTGCTAAGTTCACTTTTTTGTCTACTAGTGATTTGGGAAAGTCATTTTTCTGTGCTATTTCAATAATTTTGTTGTATTCTATTTTGTATTCTTCTGTTGTGAGAGGGATGTTGACCAGTCTGTGTGCTAAACTATTAAAGATTGCCTGTTTGTGGGATCTTGGATTGTAGCCATTAGCTTTTATGTAGTTGTCTGTCTGTGTTGGTTTTCTGTAAATGCCAAAGTTTATTCTATTTTTATTTCTGATTATTTTTAGATCTAAAAATGGTAAATACTCGTCTTTTTCAACATCTACAGTGAACTTGATGCTTTTTTCTTGAATATTTATTTGATAAATTCAAAAAATTCTTCAAAAAACAAAACATTCAACTAGCTCCAGTGAACCATTACTCCTTAAAAAACCTAATTTGCTCAAACATCAAAGATGCCATTCCATCTAACAAAAAATCTGGTATATATCAAATTGAATGCTGTGACTGTAGTCAAATTTATATTGGAAAAACCAAAAGAAATTTAGAAACAAGAGCAAAGGAACACTTTAGGAACATAAAATACAAACAATTAGAAAAATCAGCAGTTGCCACGCATTTTTGGGAAAAAAAACCACAACATAAATCCAGAACCAAAATTACTAAAACATACAACAGGAAAAGAAGAACTGTCCGCATGGGAACAAATCTTTATTTCAAAAAATAGGAACAAAGTATTCAATTTCGACATCCCCCAGAAAGATTTGTTCAGTAAGTTCCTCGAACCGCCACCAGAGGAGACCGATGACAAAATATTGCCAGCTACACCAATGAGAACAAGTCGATGTCCGGCTGAAGATAGAGGGAAGGCCTCAGAAACCGGTTCCGGGAAAATTTAAAAGTGAGTGTTGTTTTGTGTTATTAATCGGCTCCCAATTAATTTAATTTATACAACAACACTGTTTTCAACACTTCCATGAAAGGATTTAAAGCTTTATAGTATAAAAAGAACTGTCAGTTTTATCTCACAATATCAAGACTTCTAAATATGTTTTTCAAAAATAAAAATTACTTTTATATGGAACATCTTATCTAAGTTACTAACCTCAATTAACAATGTTTCTATTGAAATTATGACACGCTTCTTATATATGTTGTTGTCAAATAAACTTTGGTTTGATATTTCAGTATACTGAGATATGACATCTGCTCTTTGAGCTGCTCGTAGTTTTACCACCTCCTCATAAAGTGGCAGATTTGGTTTAACACTGTAAAAGTCAGCCCAAAGCTGTCTAAGAGAATGTAGGACCACTGCAAAAACAAGAAAAGAAAGAACATTATGAACAAAAGTACTGAGAATGAGAAAGTAATCAAGCTGATCAAAATAATATAACTTCTATCTATATTGCTCACATACATGCTTCATTCTTTTCCTGTGCAGGCGTATTGTTGGGCACTGGACCATATCCATTCTTCTCAACATTTTGAGACTTCGTCACTAAAATATCCTGCCATTCCATTAAACCAGGACATTTCAGACGAGCTCCTATAATCCCTACGATTATACCATGTGTTGTAAAGCTATGAGGATTATCATTTGGTATGCCCTTGTTGCCACGATTCCCATCATTAATGAAATAGCTTGGTGATGAGACAGAAAGAAGAGCTGAGAGTTTTATTTCATCATAACTAAGGCAATCACAAAGACACAGAGGATTTTCCTCCTTCTCCTGTAAGAAGAAAATAGATATTTTACAAATGCAATACTTATTTCCTTTCAGTCAAAGAAAATGCAGCTGTACATATAATTTAAAAGCACAATAAAATCTCCCTTTAAATTTAATTTATCATAACAACACTGTTTCCAACACTTCCAAGAAAGGAATTACAATAAAATATGTTAATTTATACCTATGCCATTAAACCATACACTGTTTAACCTGGACTTAAGTTCTGTAAGAAAGCATCTAATATATTGTCGTGATCTACCATGGTTGCAAATGATAAGCAAAAGATACAGGAAATTATAGTATTTCTAAATTACAAAGAAACAAGAGCAGTTAAAAAACTAATTGACAATTTATTAAATTTTGAAAGAGATTCAAATCCAGGTTACATTACTGTGGTTGTATAGAGAGAGTGATGTTGTGTTAGATGTTCTCAACTTGGAGGTCCCCGTCACTAAAGAGGGTAAGTGGACTGACGGTGACTAGTCCGTATATCCTCCCCCTATTACACCATCAAAACATTGTTATCAACTTGTTAAACTATGCACCGCTAATACCAACCCACTGAATGCCACATTATACAGACTATCCCAATATTAGACCAACAAACTTTACAAGCTGATAGATAACATTATTTTAAACACTTTTTACTAAGGAAAATTTTTTGCTGTGGTGTTCCGTTTAAGTGCTAAACAATTAACACAAACAGTGCATCAGCATGCTCTATTATGCCTTGCTCTCGCAAGACACCAGCCAGTTCTCCTTGGATAGACGAGCAGAAGGTCAAGGACGACAACCACATTCTGTACAAACTTCTGAGAACAAGGAAGGTGTGTTGCGGTGCATTGAGAATAATCCTGCAACAAGAACTAGCACCATCACTTGACAATTGCATCTAAGTCACACCACTGTGGGAAGAATTGTTCAGGAAATGTTGTTGCACCCTTTTCACCTTGAAAAGTTCCACGCAATGAGGCCTGAAGACTATCCTCTGAGACAGCAATGTTGTCAGTGGTATCTGGACAAAATTGAAAACAATGTACTGTTTGCATCCCATGTCATGTTCACAGATGAAGCAATTTTCACGTGTGAGCAGTTATTTAACTGTCCGAATTCACATGTTTGGGCCTTCAAAAATCCCCATGCTACATTTCAGAAGTTACATCAACTGAGAGGACCAGTAATGTGGATAACTTCTTAATGGGAGCATACATTTTGCCAGCCCAACTCAATGCTTATAATGACATTATTTCTGCAACAAGTTTTGCCTGATCTAATGGAAACAGTTCCCCTTTTTATCAGACAGGACATGTGGTTTCAATGTGATGGGGCACCAGCTCACTTTGGTGCTGAAGTACGTTGTCATCTTACGGCTACATATGGTAATCACTGGATTGACAGAGGTAAACCATTGCCTGGCCAGCACAATTCCCTAACTCTTACTCCACTTGTCTTCTTTTTGTGGGAGCACAGACAAAGTCTAGTATATGAAACATCTGTTAAATAGGAAGAGGACCTTGTGGTATGAATAATCTGCATAGCTGGTAAAATCACAGAAATGGCTGGTGACTTTTGTGAGAGTACAGCAGAATATGGCATGCTAATGCACTTTTTGTGTTAATTGCAATGGTCATGCGTTTCAACATTTGCTCTGACATTAACTTGTCTAGCGCCTAAAGGAAGTACAGCAGAAAAAAGCTTTCCTTAACAAAAAGTATTTAAAATAATGCTATTTATCAGCTTCCAAAGTTTGTCAGTCTAATTTTGGGACATTCTGTATATTTTGACAATAATTCTAAAATTATTCACACGAATACTTATCCTTTTCCCTATTTTCTGTTAATCAAGATAAACATGTACCAGGAATTATTTAAGTACAACGTTTGTTATAGATACACATATAAAAAAGCCTGAGATAGTCCTAATGTTAAATATATGTTAGCCTTGATATTAAGTATATATTATCTCTATGACCTCATGAGAAATAGACCATTACATAAATCTTAACATATCAAGCATACTATTTAAAGCATTGAAAAAATGTAAGTTAATAACACCAAACATTTGTAAATGGTTAGTGCCACAAACACTTTTTCTGGACAAAAATTGTTTCTTTTGAAGAGATCTACAGTCTTCCTAGCGCAACCTTTTCTAACATCTGATAAGCATATGGATGATTTTGCTGGTTTTCTGTAAGAAATTCAAATTATGCATTTTCTATTTTATTCATCTTTCTAACATTCTAAACTTACAATATTTCAATCAGTTATTAGAGCCATTTATAAGAAAATAGAAAGCAATTGTAGGGGATCTACTAGGCCTCATTAAACACAGAATTAAAATTAAATTTAAATTAAAAGAAATCCAAAACTGCTTTATTGAACTATGTTGAAAACTCTGTTCCATACATTCATGGAACATCTTAGTTGGGATAATCTTTAAATGATGATTATTTATTACCTTTCACTTTTGTTTTCCTTTATTATATTTAAGTAGAGTTTTGTTGTTTTTTATGTCCTTTAAATGAGTAAATCATATTGGATTATGAATGAATGAAATGATGCTCATATGAGACTAAGTCCATAGAACTTTAAGTTACCCCACATTCACCTTTTCAGCATTACATAAATGTCAAAAACTTTGAGTTCTATAGATAATGGAAAATCCCAGGAAAACCTTATCCAGATAACAAACGGTTCATCAAAAAGTTGCTCCACAGCTTTCCTGTAACCAAAATTCTCCTTAATACATAAATGCTGGTGGCAGCAATGAATGTCACAAGCATGTGGTTATATTATAATCTTCTACAAGTTAAAATATATTCTATAGGTACGTGTGTAATTCATGAAGGGTAATGTGGATAAATAACATGAAGCTCACCCATTAAAAGAATATGTTGAAAGTTACACAAATATAAATATTTGTAACAAAAGACCACTTATCTTAAGAAAATAGTGTTAATTCTTCTTTCTAATGTAGATCGATTTCACAGATTGCTTGTATCTTCAGTCCAAAGCAATCTGTGAAATCGATCTCCATTAGAAAGTAGCATTAACACCATATTCTTAAGATAAGTGAAGTCTTTGGTTACAAATATTTATATTTATGTAATATTTATTGCTTCACTGTAGCTAGCTTCATTTTCTATGTAATGTTGAAAGTTACTAGTGCTTCTCTGGTTACCAGCCGTGCGATGTTTATAAAATTGCTCGAGCTTTCTGCCATGCTTGCTCTATGTCCTCACCAACTGGATGGTATATACAGGGCTACTACAAATAATTCATTCATTTTCAAACTGCAATATTTTCCAAAGTATTACACTTACAACAATAGTTTATATATCAAAATAACTGAAAATTCATCAAGTTTGTGCATGTTATGCCAGATGGCAGCATAACACAGTGGAAAGGAAGTCAATGGCTGGGGAAGGATATGCCTTCCCAGAATCGCGACAAAACAACAAAAGAGTGTTTATTGAAATATGCGAGGTGTACGTCTGTTACAGCACTGCAACATGCATTCAAAAGGAACTATAAACAAGAACCGCCATGTAAACAAAGCATTTTGTGGTGGTATCAGCAATTTAGGGACAGTGGTTGTCTGCGTAAAGGGAAATCTATCGGTCAACCAAAAGTGTCAGACGAAACAGTGGAGAGAGTTAGGGAAACATTCATTCGAAGTCCACAGAAATCAACAAATCATGGAAGCTGTGAACTTGGAATACCACAACAAACTGTGTGGAAGATTTTGCAACGACAGTTACATTGGAAACCCTATTGTGTACAGCGTCTGCAACAATTGAAGCTCAAAGATTATGGACCTTGCCTGCATTTTGCAACACAATGCAAGAAGCAATGATGATTTCGCTGTCATGTTGATATTTAGTGATGAATGCATGTTCCATTTGCCTGGAATTGTTAATCGTGATAATGTGAGGATTTTGGTGACTCAAAATCGTCATGCATTTGTAACAGTCGAAAGAGATTCGCCAAAGCTAAACGTTTTCTGTGCGACATCACACAGAAAGGTTTATGGACCATTTTTCTTTTGTGAAAAAATTGTTACAGGTAAATCTTACTTGGATATGTTGCAGTTGTGGTTGTTTCCACAATTGAATAAAGATTCTGACAATTTTGTATTCCAACAAGATGGAGGACCTCCTTACTGGAAGTGTGATGTTCGCTAGTACCTGAATCAGGAACTTCCACATCGTTGGATTGGGCCTGTTGGTGCAGATGACCAGGTCCTTTTCCTAAGTCTACATCAATATGAGAACAGCACTGTTTATAATACTTCTAGTAATCGTCAAAGATGCAGTTATACTGCTACTCAAAAGTTTACCCTGGCTTTATCTTTGTTACTAGAAACCCCTCAGACAGCACACTGATTATCCCATATGGACATAACATCTATCTGTCAATTGTGATTCCTGCACATTCCATTGACTGAAGTGATGCATTCATTTGGTGCTTAGCACAAGTCCAAGAAGCATGCCAGTACCCTTCTCACTTTTCTGAGAATAATCAGCGCAAATTTAATAATTCTTCCATACCAGTCATGAGTAGGCTAAGATTTGGATAGATAGACTGAAAAATTCAATGCCATGGCTGGGATTTGGACCACGGATCTTCTGATCTCCATCCAGTTGCTCTTAACCATTGAGCTATCATGGCCAACATGCCGTCTTGACATTAAATTCTCCAACTGACTCTTATGTTTCCCAGTAAACCACTAGGGGCTCTCATATACAATGAGATACACACCTTTTTGTGGCGACTTACTATGCTGTACCCAGGCTTTATAGTCACCACTATTAGGTTATTTGATGGAAATTTAATCATTCTTCCACACCAGCCATGTGTAGGTTAAGATTTGGATGTAGTCAGACTGAAAAATTATAAACTATAAAGCCTGCGACTTACGTACTTACAGCATAGTAAGTTGCCACAAAAGGTGCATATCTCATTGTATATGAGAGTTCCTTGTGGTTTACCAGGAAACATACAAGCCAGTTGGAGAATTTAATGTCATGACGGCATGTTGGCCATAGTAGCTCAAAGGTTAAGAACAACCGGATGGAGAGCAGAAGACCCGGGGTTCAAATCCAAGCCATGGCATTGAATTTTTCAGTCTGATTTATCTATCCAATAATCAGTGAATTATCTGAGAGGTTTCTATTACCAAAGATAAAGCCAGGGTAACCTTTTGAGCAGTACGATAATACGTCAATCGGAACTGGTACTAATGCTTATATATGGAATGGAAAGTATACCTTTACAAGATAAACAAATAAGTAAAATTCCTTTCTTGGAAGTGTTGAAAACAGTGTTGTTATGATAAATTAACTTTAAAGAGGGTCGATTAAAGACACTAAACAACACTTACTTTTACATTTTTCCGGAACATGTTTCTGAGGCATTGCCTCTATCATCAGCCAGTCGAGAGCTGGCTGATGATAGAGGCAAAGCCTTAGAAACATGTTCCAGAAAAATTTAAAGTAAGTGTTGTTTAGTGTCTTTAATCGACTCTCTTTAAAGTTAAAATACGTAAAATTCAATCCAGTGACATGAAATATATAAGAAAACCAGTAAATAAAACTAGGAGATAGGGTAAGGAATGAGAGGACTGGAGACAAAGTAGGTCAAAAATCACTGGAGGAGATAACTGAAGAAAATCAATTGAAGTGCTGGGAACAAGTATCCCAAATGAAAAGGATAGAGAAGTTAAACAGATATTAGAAGAAGTAAAGATATAGGGAGGGAGAGGAAAAGGAGGACCCCAGATAATGTGGGAAGATAGAATGGAAAAACAAAATTGGGAGCTGTAGAAATAAGACAGTAGGGGAAATGAGCAGAATGATGAGGAATAGGAAGGAATGGAGAAGAAGGATTGACGGGCCACCCCTACACTGTAAAGGCAGAAGGGAAAGATGAAGATGATGACAGGTAACTGGAACAAATTGTTCGCCTCTGTATTGTCAATTTTAACTCCAACTTCCATTGATAATTCATAGAATCATTTGTCCTCATTCAGTGCTAAAACAAGATGAATGGAAAATGACTTCAACAAACCAGAAGAGAAAGATGTCAAACATATTTCCATTGAAAGTGTTGTTTAGTGTCATTATTCGACTCCCTTTAAATTTAATATTTCCATTGACTCAAAAGCTGACAGAAAACTTCTCAAAAACTGTATTACTGTAGCTAATGTTTGCAAAACAATTGATATTGCTAAACACCCTTATTTGCAAATAAAACAGAAAAACTAACTTTTATTGTTTATTTTGGAATGCAATGTGGAAAAACGATTATTAAATATGAATGCATCTACTGTCAGAAAAGAACTGCATAACACAATGTGGAAAGTGGTATCAACAATGATGGTACATAATTTGCATCTGTTTCTTATATTGGTATTGTGCTTTTTTAATTATTGCAATTATACTTTTACCATGAGAGTCAAAAACCTCTAAACTGGCTGCACGGTGCTGTGCCCGTCTGCATCCTCGGCAACTGCTGCTGTGGTAGAAAGGTGCTGTTGAAACATACAACATTTTTAAAACTACTTTTAAAGGCTTCACTTACCAGCCTAATGAAAGGAGATGCTAAAACTGGTCACCATCATAAATACATTTTTTAGCGCCTCGTTAGGAAACTATTCATCACTTGCCATACTTCACATTGTAAAATGCTGGCAATTTTCTGGCAGATATTTTGTTTTAATTCATCCAGGGTGTGTGGATTTGTCTTAAACACACTATGCTTTAATTTACCCCAGATATAAATCGCAGGAGGTCAGGTCGGGGGACTGAAGAGACCACAAATCTGTAATAATAACAATTACTTTCTTGGAAGTGTAATCTGTAATAATAATTTTGCCATGAAACATACTTTCAATTGTTCTCATGGAAATACTGTCCAAATGAACTGTTGCAGAGTTTCTTTGAAAAAATGAAAAATCAAAATCGTGCTCCCTCTTTGTTAATTCTTTAAAAAAAATATAAATAGAAAGCAGCAAGGCAAAATGGTATTCAAGCATGTAGGGGCATCAACTGCTGACTCTAAAACAAATTAGCCCATTAGCCCTATAGCTACTTTTCCCACTAATGGTGTACCATACACCAATGTCATTATCATGAAGGGATACTTCATAAGCAATATTATGTTTCTCAGAGCTCCAATAATTATTTTGTATATACCAATATCCATGAAGATGGAACTAAGCCTCGTCCATGAAAAATATTTCTGAAGTAACTTAAAAACTTAAAGTATACAAGACAAACCCATACACCTTGGAAAATTAAAATAAAATATCTGCCAGGAAATTGCCAGTTATTTCTCAAATGATGGATAAATTCCTAATTTCCTAAAGAGGTTCCGAAAATGTATAGACAACAATGGTGCCAGTAGTGCATATTGGTGATTTCCTTGGATCCAGAAATAATAATTTGGTGAGTAACTGTGATATATAAGTATTGAAGTTATTTACACTAATCAAACCTCCATAGGAGGATTATCAATATGGCTGCCTGTGCAAGCAGCAGTCATTTAATGCCAGAGAACTCAACGACAAGTAATAAATATGTTTCCCCAACGAATCTAAGCTACTCAAAAGTAATTCAAACTACACCAACTAGGGAACAAGTCATAGTGATAGAATCGAAGGATGGTATAACCATTAAAGAATATGTTCTAGCAGTAGGTCGCCTCACAGATGCAAACAATATTCTCTTTGTGTCACGAATTTCAAATGGCAGAATATGCATGTACATGTCAAGCAAACATGTCGCTGAAGAACTAACCAATAAACACCAAAGGATACTAATTAATAATGAATCACTCTGACCCCTGTTGTCCAAAACCAAGAGAGTAATACTATCAAACGTTTTTCCCAATGCTGTGTTACAACAAAACTTCTCAGTACTAGGAATTAAAATGACCTCTTGTATTGACTACATTAAAGCTGGTATTACAAGTCCAGCATTTTCAGATGTTCTTAAGTTTTTGACGCCAAATGTATGTGCAAGCAGAGGATTATGAAAAGCTACCAGAAAGCATCTGTATTCCATATGAGGGAACCAACTACTGGGTATACATAACCTCTGATACACCAACTTGTTTTCTGTGTAAGCAAGAAGCCCAACTCGCCAGACAATGCTTGTAAAAAAAAAGAAAATCAGTCGTGCAGTGACAAAGAGAGCCAACCTAACGCATGTGTAAATGCTAGCTGGCCACGCAATGAAACAGCTGAAAGTCAACAATACAAATTTAAAGAAGTCAAGCCTAATGAAGACAAGGATACCAGCATCGATTTGAATTTCCCTAAATTGCCAGATAAAAGCAAAACATACCCTAAAAGACCAGAAAAAAGAGCTTAACTTGGCTCCTAATCAACGAAATAACACAACCATGACTTCCCCAATAAATGTAATAGCATCGGAGAGTACGCCAGTATTAGCAGAAGCTATTTCGGTTCTTACTACGAAGACAATCAAACACATAAGCATTCAAACTAAAAGACCTATGTCTGAGTCAAGTGTCCCTGGCGATGAGGTCATTTCGGACATAGAGTTGGATAACATTTCGCTAGTAGAAACTGAAACTAATGCTACAGATTCTAATCCCAGTCTTAAACCACCAAATAAGAAAGTGAAAACTTCTGAAACTAGCATTTGTGAAATGCTTTCTCCTGTGAAAGAAATGATGGAAAATACATACCAGGACTACCCGCTCAGCATTCTACAACTTCTAAGCTTATTTGAAAACTACAGTAAATCAACAGATGCACTCAAACTTGCCTCAGAATATACTAATGATATTGAGGGACTGCTTGAAATGCTTACAAAACTACACCCACAGTACAAAGAGAAAAAAATTAAAATTAAGAGCATGCAAATTCAAAAAAGGCTCCATATCTTTCTAAATTGCAATAAAAACATCAGTTTTCCTCCAGAAAATTTAAACAATAACTGAAGAACCTCATAAGACAATGAACACAAATGTATACAAATGTGCTATATCGAACTATTGGTTATTTGTGTGTTTACTCATAATCGTAATGGCTAACAGCATCTTGCAGTGGAACATAAATGGAGTTAAAACATCAATTAGAACAGCTGCAGATCTTAATTAAACATTAAACCCCCAGCATTATTTGTTTACAAGAAACAAACTTTAAGAACGATTATGTAACACAGCTAAGAAACTATACAGCATATAACAAAAATCGCAACAATGCAACTTATGCCAGCAGAAGAGTTGTACCATACGTTAAAAATAATTTAGTACACAAAGAAATTGAACTTAATACCATCTTGGAGGCAGTAGCTGTAAGTGTACTTTGCCCACCAGAAATTTGCATCTACAACTTTTATCTAGCAAACAGTACAGAACTAGATTTGAGCATTCTATTGCAGCTAGTAGCACAACTCCCTAAATCGTTTATATTAGTGGGTGATCTTAATAGCCATAGTTTTTATGGGGTTGCTCATCTACAAACCAGCATGGTAAGACAGTTGAATGCTTTCTGGACTTAACAAACCTGGTAGTCTTAAACCATCTAAATCCAACACACTTCGATTTAGCTCACAACAGTTTCAGCAGCATTGATTTATCTATGTGTACATCTGACATCACACATTTATTTAATTGGTCAGTCCATAGCATCCTTTATGATAGTGATCACTTCCCAATTAGCATTCAAATTGACCAACCCTCGCCAGTATATACCACAATCCCTAGGTGGAATTTAGCGAAAGCAGACTGGTAGAAGTATAAGGCTGCATTCATTATTTATATTACTGAACTGCCTTCTCCAGACAGTTTTAAGGAATAAGACATTGATGACATTGTTGAGATTTGCAGCAAGAACATTTCAAGATCGGCAGAACTCAGTATCCCTAAAATAAGAATCAAGCTATTAATTTTTAGATGAGTCGTATTTATTACACATCTGCTTCACAGAAAAATAAAGCTGTTTAAAACAGCTGTACCTTGGTGGAATGAGTCGTGTAAAACTGCTGTTAAAAACAAAAATAAAGTGTTCTACTATTTCAAACGGCAACCTACATTGGATAACAGAATACATTTTCTGATAATGAGAGCAATTGCACGCAGAACAGTCAAAGAAAGTAAAAGGAATTCTTGGCTCCATTATGTATCAATTCTAAATTTAAAAACTCCCCAGAGAGAAGTATGGAAGAAAATTAAAAGAATTAATGGTCTGAACTCACATTTTCAGATTACACTTCTTCAGGATTCTCATACAGGAGTCTACATAACATAAGCACAATATATAGCGAACACATTAGCTGAGGCTTTCGCTGAAGTTTCTAGTGATGCTAACTGCAAAATTGTTACTGAAACTGACTACTCTGAATTACTAAAATTAGAAGACATTTTTTACTGACACAAATGAAAAATTTAACAACAAACTACAGCTCCAAGAGCTAGAAGAAGTATTGAGTAATTGTAAGAACTCAAGCCCCGGATAGCCTGCCTCGGTAGCATAGATGGTAGCATGTCTGCCTCACATTCAAGAGGTCCCGAGTTCAAATCTCGGTCAGGGTGAGTTACCTGGATAAGGTTTTTCCGAGGTTTTCCCTCATCCTGAAAGACGAATGTCGGGTAACTCTAAGCTCTATGGACCCCGGACGCATTGAGCATCATTTCACCCATTTCATTCATCGTCCAATATGACAATGTTGGAGGATGTAAATTATGAAAGAAAAAAAAGCCCCGGACCCGACAATATCCCATATGAACTGATAAAACAAATGCCAATAGAAGGATTGCTGTATCTCCTTGACATTTACAATCATATATGGACAACCAAAGTTTTCCCAAACCAATGGCACAATGCCATTGTGGTCCCTATTCTGAAACCGAATAAACTCAGTTCACTCTCTCAGAGTTACAGGCCTATAGCTTTAACAGGTACTTTATGCAAGTTAATGCAAAAAATAATAAACAATCGATTGAGATGGCGCCTGGAGAAATGCAAATTCTTTAGTGATAGTCAAAGAGTATTTAGACGGCACTGTTCTACTATGGATAACCTTGTAACTCTGGAAAGTGACATTTGGCAAGCTTTTCAAGAATCCAAGCACTTAGCAGGCAGCAATTCTTGATATTGAAAAAGAGTACAATACAACTAATCGTGATCAGATAGTAAAACTACTATTAGAAAATAATATAGCTGGTAACATGATCGCTTACGTTTATAACCTTCTTCAACAGAGATATATCCAAGTTAGATCTAACAGATGTCTGTCAAAAAAGATCCTGATACAAAATGGAGTACAACAAGGATCTACAATCAGTGCTACGTTATTTCTGATAGCAATAAATGATATAGTTTCTAATGTAAACCCTCCAGTTAAGATAAATCTATTTGCTGATGATCTGATAATTTTTTGCAAAGGAAAGACTATAAAAACTACACAGGCTCCTTTACAAGAAACGTTAAACAATATATTTAACTGGACACAGTCTTCGGGGTTTAAAATATTACAGAATAAAAGTAAATGCATTGTATTTAACAAAAGCAAACAATACACAGAAGATATAGAACTATTCGTAGGAGAATACAAAATCAGAAATGAAGCCAAGCTCAAAGTACTCGGAATCACTTTTGATCAGAGATTAACATGGGTTCCTCACCTAATGGATTTGAAGAATGATTGCCAGAGGCGATTAAACATCTTGAAAGCTCTAGCAGCCAAAAATTGGGGTGCTGATAACACTGTACTGAATAACACATACAAAGCTGTCATAAGAACCAAAGTGGACTATGGTTCCATAGTGTATAATTCTGCAAGACCATGAGCACTTAAAGTCCTCAATATAATCCAATCCACAGCCCTCCGAATAATTTTGGGAGCATACTGTACCAGCCCAATCTCAAGCCTACAAATAGAAGCAGATGACATGCAGCTTACAATGCTAAGAAAACTGCTAACTTTAAAATATTTAGTAAAGGCCATGGTTTCACCTCACCTGGGAATGTGCCCTTATGTTACTATAAAAGAATCAAACTTGCCTCTAATGCACACTCATTTGATCCCTTTTTGTCAAAAAGCTAGTATATACCTCAAAGAGTTGAACTTCAGTCTTCCACCTGTTCATATGATAAGACACAAAGAAGGCAGGACCCCCTTGGAACAACTATACCCCAACAATCATGCTAGATTTGATAAAGAAGAAAAAAGTCAAACAAATCCTCTCATATATAAACAAATGTTCCAGGAACTCTGCCAAAAATTTAGTTATCACAAACAAATATTCACTGATGGAAAAATGGATTTGCTGATAGTACCACATATGCATTACCAGACTTCTATTCTGTATTTTCTTGTGAGCAGTATGCAGTGAGAAAGGCACTAGAATATATTTTGGAATCAACTGACAAAAAATTCATTGTGTTTTCTGACTTGATTAGTACGCTGATGGCTCTGAAAAGTAAATCTTCATCTCTCCCCCTCACTGAAGACATACACACCCTCTGTAACAAAACACGTAAAATAAATATAAAAGTAGTAATGGCATGGATACCATTGCATATGGGTATTAAAGGGAATGAAGCAGCACATGAAGCAGCGAAAGAAGCTACAAGGCACCCTGTATCAGATAAAACTATTGCTACTTCTCACCAAGACCTCATCAGGAACATAAGAATTAAACTATATGAACACTGGTGTCATAAATGGTTATTAGAAAATACCACATCAAAAATATTTGAAATAGTGGAAAAATCAAGAGCTCGATATACCATTGCACTCCTCAAGAGAATGGAGCAAATAGTAATTTCCCATCTGAGGATAGGACATTCTAGACTCACCAAGACTGAACCACCACAATGCACAGAATGTAATACAAGACAATCCATCAGACACATAATAACAGAATGCCCGCTTTATTCCAAAAACAGGGAGCTGCACAACCTTCCACCAGAATTCCACACAGTGTTGTCAGAAGCCAGCAACATAAGGAACCTCATATGCTTCATCAAATCCATCAATCTGTCAACCGTAATAAAGTAATGTAATACATATGCTTTCATTCATTGTTATATGTATCATGTATTTAAATCTATGTCGGTCGCAATCAGACCTCTGTAGTCAAGCAACTTAAAATAAAGCATTAAAAAAATGGTGCCAGTTTCAGCATTCTTTTATAAATCTGGCAAGTAAAGTATTTCAAAATCGTTTTAAAAACATTGTAGAGTTTCAGCCATACCTTTCTATGATAGTTGCACTCAGTGACAAGGGCTTAAAATGTGAACAGACAAAACATCTCAAAGCCAGTTTGGAGGTTTTGGCTCTCCCATTACTATCTTTATTATCCTTTATTTCTATTCAACATTTGCCAATACAGAGATTTTACTACACTGAATTACTTATGTTCTTACCGTCCCAACAGCTTTCCATCCACCAACTCCTGAGGCACCTGATAAAAGAAGGTATATGTCTCTCCTGCCAAAAAAGGAAACAGCTCTTTTTTCTAGTAGGCGCTGTACTAAATCCAAAAGTCCCATGTTAGCATACACCTGCTGTTCTATTGAATTTCCATACTTTTTCTTATGTTCCAAGAAGTGAATATAGAGCAAAAGTGCATTTTCATGAAGTAGTGGATAGCAAGAATTAACATTCTCCCCTAGAATCTTCTTATCAACATAACTTTTTGAGAGTAAATTACTGCACTTCACTACTGAAACTGGAAAACTCCTGTGAAAACAAAACATACTTCCAATTAATAGCCCTCAAGGAACACTTCAACTTTATACGTTCTAGTTTTGATTCTAGAATAGTATTATGCAAAATTATAAGCATTAGTAATTCATAGACATTCAATACTTAGTGCAGCTTGTCTCATACCTTGTGCATATTGTTGAAATATAATACACTAAATCTAAAATGCTAAAACATAAATCTCCTGATGACATACAAATTATGCTTTATTTGTGGCATAAAGAGAGTCTGGAAAGTTTCTGAGTGGAGCCCTTTTCTTCTCTTTCCCCTCTCTAATTCTAACCGCCTAAGAAATTCTTGATAGTGAATATCAAATTAAAATGATAAATTAATTTAAATCTATTATAACCAAATATCAGTTAAAATTCATTTTAAACAGGATAAAATATAAAAAAAGCATTTTCTGTCAAATGTAATAAAAATGGTTACCTCCTACTAAAAATTCTGCTGTAACAGCCTAGGTTCAGATCTTGGCTGGTTCAAACTGCTTGACTAAGAATTTCTTTTGGGGCTTCTTCCAGTCCCGAGACTGACTATCCAATGGTTTGGGAAGTTTAGTTCTCTCAGCTCACCTCACGATTAATTTCACACACACTTTGAGGTACAACTTATTCTGGCAAAGAATAAAGTTAATTTCAAGACGCACCGACAGATGAGAGTTAAAATTAATTTAGCAGACCATTCTGTGACAACCAAACTGTAGCTGTGAATAAATATTATAAATATTCCACAGAGTAGGGACTATGATACAATGAGGCATAAAATTATTATAATTTTACTCGAACTGGTACTCGATGCTCCATATATTGCTAGTGTTTACCTAGAATAAATTTCGAGGATGTTAGGAAGGTAAGTAAACACTAACAATATGCGGAGCATTGAGTTTGACTCAAAATTATATTAGAAATATTGTTGCATTCCATCAACATTGTCTCAAAGCGGACCCCAAGCACTTTATACAGTAACAGTCACTTTGTTCAATTTCTGTGTTATTTATCTCAACAGTAATCAACATCTGAACAAAAAACAGAATAAAGAAGAGCCAAAGGATTGGGGGCCCTAAGCCATAAAGCATAGCCAAGGATGTTTTTATAAGTAAAGCAGTTGAAGCCTTTGAGGCATAGCTGTGGGAACTGTAAAATTAAACACTGTGTTTAATAAAATCTCATATATTAATAAACCCCAATGTTGGAAGAACTAAACACTGCTGTTTTTGGTATATATTACTACTGCTCATGAGCTGCCACTTTCTACCACACATGCGCAACTGTAACAAAATGGCCAATTTTGTTAGCATTTAGCAATTTATTTTGTATATAATGTATTTTATAAAAGGTAGGTGGGTTACAGAATCTCTTATTAATAACATCTATTTCTAAACTGTGTAATATAAGTATGTTTCTTCTTTAAATATCTTTCTTTCATTTTTGTATGTGACATTAAGTATGAAAACTTTACCCATTCCATCTATTAACCAACACCAACTCCAATATTCAGACCATAATACAGATTCCAAGATGGCGCCTGTCGAAGCCCAGCGACTCTGGTTACGCATAATAGGAAACTATACACAATGGACATAATATAATCCATATTAAGAAGCAGTAAGATAACTCCTAAGCATTTATCTATCACTTTATACTTTCAACCAAAATGTGTAAGAACATAAATAAAAAGCACTATGACAAATCCTCAGCGTTTATCACATTTAGTAGCACGACCAGTACTATGCATTTTCCACCTTATTCTTCCAATCAAAATTTAACTTATAAGTAGGGCCCGGAAGTTGTTGACCTAAAAATTCTCTAAAAATGAGCTATAAAATGCCCTTAAAATATTAGAAAATGCACATAAAATGTAAAAAAAAATGGTCTTACAAAAATTAACAATTTCTTTCGTAATAAATTAATAACTGTCACAGACAAATAATGAACATGTGATTCGAATAACCACATTTTAAAATTAACTTTCTTAGTAAATAATGCAATTATTGCTACTAAATAATAAATTCAAAATTCATCAGGTCATTTTCAACTTTATAAAATATGAAAAAATAAGTTACTGTACCCATTAGTTAAAACATACCTTACTTAGCATTGCAGTATACCACCATGGTCATCCTCAAGTTATCAAAAGTAAAGGAGCGGCGGTTGTCAGCTAAAACTGTTTTATACTTTAAGAAACTTCTCTCCACTTCCACAGATGTTATAAGTGAATATTAAAAAACACAGTGTCACTGCCTGTTAAATCCTGTTCAAAAATATCAGTTCTGAAGTTTTCTCCTTACAAGATATAGGCAATCTGACAAACTGTTTGGTATCCTTTATTTTTGTCCAACACAAATTTTAGTTTCTGTCTAATTTTGTCCCCAATCTCACCTTTTACATTCTGTATCGTCTCTTCCGCAATCCTCACTAACTCAATCGACTTATCCAATGTCATGCCACTTTCTTCAAGGCAGGTTATGGTATTCGTCAAAAATGCAAAATTTGATTTAAAGAAAGCTAATTTACCTTGGCTTTGATCAGATCCTGTGCACTTTCAATTGCCTTAGAATCTACCCTATCAACTATTTGAAAATCGTCACAGTGGTATATACATGCAGTTAACCATGTACCCCAGCATGTTAAAATTGGTGTTGGGGGCAAAGCTATATTAGGGGCTTTTTCTTTCAAATACATAGTTCGGGTTGGCACTTTCAAAAATATTTTCTTTACTGTGGAAATTAGTGTATCTACTTCTGGAAATGTTGATCTGACCTGTTCCGCCATGTTGAATACGATGAAAAGCATGGGCCAAACACGTAACATGCACCATATTACTGTAAAATGATTGGATCGATTTTGCCGCCTTTACCATGTAGGGTGCCGGGTCTGTTAGGAAGAGGAGCACGTTGTCATGCTGTATTCCACTAGGCCACAATAAACACATGGATTTATCGAACAGTTGCATATCTGACAGTGTTAACAGCTTTGAGATCGGAAGAAACATTTGTCCAGCACTAGTAGCTTCTAGCGTACCTATCACTAAATTGGCTACATAACGCCCCTCTGAATCGGTTGTCTCATCAATTGATACATTTTTTTTTCCATTCACACATTCACGTATTCGGTTTAACGTGTCTTCCTAACATTTTTGTAGGTAACTTTTATGCAAAGTTGATTCATCTGGAATTGTATGACCAGTGTGACGTTCAAGAAAATGTCGTAATTTGGAATTACTCAATTTTCCTAGCGGAATATTTGCACTAACAAACACTTCACATAATTCTTTATAAAAGGAAGATGACTTGTTACTTGACGTCAAAGCCGTTTCTTTTAACAGTAACTGAGACGCTCACATTTTGAAGAGCTCGCAAATGTTTTTATGTGGATGCAATCGGCGATTCCTCGAATTGATGTGTCATAAATTCACCAGCACTGTTAGGACGCTGACCAGTGTTAATTACATGTTTACCGCACTTACAAAGATTTCATAAAAGATATATAAATGAACTTTTATTCACAGATTATTTTAAAATCCCCCAAAAAGCCCATGGGTCAGGCTCAGGTCCGCCACGGGAATCGAACCCAGGCCTCCCCAATGTGGGTTACAAATGAAAATGCGCTATAAATTCATGAAAAAGAAAGAAAATGACCGGAAAATGCACTTAAATGTTAAAAAATTACTATTATAAAAATGTGGAAAAACTGCATTTTGATGACCTATAAAAAACATATATCCAACACATTTGTTCCAGAATGCACTTAATTTTCAATAAGCATTGTCTATGACTACTCAGAAAAAAGATGACTTTTCATCAAAATCCGGACCCTACTTATAAGGCATGACAACTCATACGCATATAACACTTTGCACAGTAAAAATATAGAGAAAAACATGATTAAATGAAACAAAAGTTAAGGTTTTCTTGAACACAACAGAAACGGTAATATCAAGAACACATGTACAAGAAAAGAAAGAAAGAAAAAGAAAACGAAAAAGCTAACCTGAAATATTTACTGGCTGCTAAGTTTGAGTTCCTTTTGCCTCTTCACCTTGTCACCAAGTTCATCACTGGCTTTTCTTCTGGTTTCTCTATTTTGCACTTTCTTGGATAAGTGTTCAGACACATTTTTTTTCATTTAACATTTTGTGTAATTGTTCATTGATATGTTTGCCAGCACTTTATCACACTTCTTCACTTTGACAAGTAAAGGCTCATTTACATTATTTATTTTTGTGAGTGTCCTAAGCCATGGGTGCTTGTACATCTTTGTTAAAAATTGCCTTAGATACTCAGGATGTGGTAATGTCAATACATTAGTTTTTCTTATTGTTTCATATACTCCTGGATATGCATATGAAATGTTTGCAGCCCATATCAAAACATCTGGAGAACATTTAATCCAACTAGCACAGGCTAGCTCCAGCTGTTCTAAAGCAAACTTTATCTTACTGAACTGTATCATCATCTGTAGCAAGTAATAAAGTTTCTTTTATATTGTTTACATAGTTACCTTTTCTGGTAAGGGCATACTGCTTATACTATAATATTTAAGAAAACTTACCAGATTGTCCAGTTTACTCCACCTGTCAAATATGAAGGTGGCAGTTCCCTCACATTACAAGATCCATCTAAAATTTTTCACTGGTAGGTTCATAATGCAAAACACACTCACTTCTAGGTTATTAAATACTTTGAAACTCACATTAAGTGTAGGAACATCAGTGAAGCTGGGATCTTGATAGTTATTGAAAAGATGATTGAAAAGTCAATTCTTTACTATATTTGTAGGAGTTAATTTAACTTTCTTCCCACAACATTTCTTGAAGTTTTTTACATTTAAAGAAATTTTTAAGTCATTGGGTTAAATTTCAAATTATAAGGGGTTTTTGAATTAAAATGTTTTTTTAAGATCTTTAATAATGACTCGGTTTTTAAGGACTCAAAACTGCCAATAACATCTTGTGCACACCAATTATTACAATTATCTTCACTCTCAGCAAAATCTCTTGCATATGTTCTTCAGGATTTCGTCTTTTCTGGTTGAGCTTTACTGTGTGATAGGATGGCTGATTCTTAAAAATCGTAGGATAGGCATCATCAGCTAATTTTGGTACTTTTCGAGGGACACGAATTGGTTCACCATCATTTGCTGGAAAAATGTCTTCCTTAACCACAAAGTCTGTTCAAAATGATGAACACAAACTACAGTTTTGTCATTTACTTCAAAATTTTTACGATGTATGTTCTTGTACCACTTATCCCATAAAGATTTTTCTTTAGGAAATTTAAATATTGTCGTATGAGGTTCACTACCATAATTAGATTTGCAGTCGGAAACAGAACAAGAATGACCCATTTCGACAATACTTCATACTACTATATATTTACATAAACTTTATAACTTAATTTTATGTTAAAAACTCACTATCAACTAACTCATTGGTCACTAGTTGCCACTTTAATGTGAATTACATTAATTCTGCAAACACACAATCAAAGTAAACAAACCCATGCTTCACTCAGTGGATATAACCACAACATAACATGCTGGGCCACGAGTGCCGCCATTTTTCCTACAATCGATTCTCGTATTGTGGTCTGAGTATTGGAGTTGGTGTTGTATTAACCTACTGCATTCTGAACAGTAAACAGGTTACAAATGTTCAAGAAGAAAACGGTTTACTAAGGCTTGCCTCATACCTTCATATTCTATATGTATACTTCACATAACCAGATTTTGAAAAAACAAGGAAAATTCTGATGTGAACTCTACTCACAAAACATTTTCTAACCATGATCAGTTCACATATACCTGCTGTATATTATAGTTTTCTCTTAATAGACTACAACTTCACTGGCTAGAAATGTTGGTTCTCTTAATTGATTCCAGTTGTTTATTTGTATCTTTTAAGATCTCTAATTATATCATCTTTCCACTTATATTTAGGTCTTCCTCTTATTCCAGATTTGAAAGGTTTCTATTTATATAGTCTTATAGTTATTCTGTCATCTGACATTCAGGCTGTGCCGTGACCAAGCAGTTACACTGCTTGACTCTCACCAAGGTGGGGAAGGTTTGATCCCATGTGAGATGCATGTTTCCTTGTTTTTCCTTGTTCAAACTGCATGTGAGATTTGTGGACACCATGGAGCTGGGGTGGGTTTTCTCCAGAATTTCCGGTTTCCCCTGCCATCTCATTCTATCGGTGCTCCATCTTCATTTCATGTATCATCAGTGTCACCGTGTCAGTGTCAGTGTCAGCATCACATCACACATCTGACATATCAATAAGTCAAAGTATAAACTTGAAAGAAGCGTAGGGACAGTGAAGCACAAATAAGTACACAAATTGAGTCGAGTATCAGCTGAGGATAGGAGCAAAAGCTCTTGAAACATGTCCTGTGAATAAACAGTGTGAGTGAAGCAATGTGTCAATATATTCTCGATTCACTTTTGTACATATCAATAAGTATTCATACATCCTTGCTTATATAGAAAAACTTTTATATTAGAACTAATGTTAACATCCAGAGATGTTATATGGTGAACTAACAGTGTGGGATTTAATCCTGAATCTATACATATAAAAGGATTAGCTAAATTGCTCTTCTTCAAAAAGTAAATAAATTTTGTACCAGCTGGCTTCTCACAGTGTGGAAAAAGTGTGCATACACTCAAAGAAAATGACAGTCTGAATAAATATAATAATGATAATAATACTTTGTAGGCATTCCTTTTCTAAGTATTACTTCTGTTAACCTTTTTGGCAAGGAATGAACCAGCTCTTTTGTAGTCTCTGAGGTAATATTTTGCCATTCTAGTTGTACACATTGTTTCTGAGCTGGCTTACTTCATCTTTCATGTTTCCTGACCATTCTTAGAAGTGTAGTCCAAAGATGTTCAATTGGATTAAGGTCTGCATCCTGTGCTGGAAACTTTAGAACGTGGGGAATGTGGCACAAAAACCATGTTTTATACTATAAGCTTAGGGTCATTATCTTTTAAAAAATAGTAATTTGTACCTAAACTCAACTTATCAACACTTTTTTGCAGATTTTCCTTTAGGATATCATATACTGAAATCTATCCATAGTAACCTCTACAAAAATAAGTTCTCCAACACCCATACCATAATTCCTCCACCACTATGCTTCAATGTGGCTTGAAATTGCTTGGGTTCAAGCTCAGTATTTGGTCGTCTCCACATCAAAATGTGTCATCATTTACAAATACATTAAATTTACTTTCATCTGTGAGCTGTACCTTGTCCCAGAAAATTGTGTTGTTGTTTATATGCCCTCAAGCAAATTAAATTCTCAATTTCTTGTTCTTCTTGCTTATGCACAGCTTTTTTTCTAGATACTCTAGCTCCATAGCCTGCACTACTTAGAACATAGTGAAGAGCCATAGGTGTGATTTCTTTCCGAACTGATCATTAACATATGTAGACTGTTAATTTAAGATCTATTTTGATCATCCTTTATAATATATTTTGCTCCCTTTTTGTTAGCTTCTATAGTCGACCTCATCTTTCACTCTTAATGAGATATTTCTTTCTCTATATAGCATTATTATGGACTGCACTATTGCCCAACTTCTTCCAAAAATATCAACTATTTGTGAAAATGACATTCCATTTTGATATTGGGAGATAATTATCTATCTTTCCTCTATAGTTGTTTCTTTATCACTTACATTTTTCTGCTGCACAGCATTCCCTACATATCAGAACCAACACTGAAGAGGTGCAGCTTGGCACTGAAGGAATCACTTGCTACAAGTAGTTTGTTGGTGGTTTCTGTGTTTATATTTCTAGCGATGTATGAATACTTTTTTTTCCTGCCAAATACTGTTGGAATTGGGATATTGTTTATTTTCTTGAAGCATATTTACCTAAATACCAAATATTTGTTATCATTATACTGTTTATCTAATGGGGTAGTCTCTTACTCAAAATCATAGTGCTGTCATTTAATTATAATATGAAAATGTCAGTGATTAATTAAAGACTTTATGAATACGTATTTCCATGACTGTGTATGCCCGAACCATCTTAGGCTCTGTGTTTTTATAAAATTTAGGAGTCTTTTTCATCTCTCTTTTATTATATAATTCTTAATTGTCCTTGCTTGTCTTTAATTGGCTCATAAATTCTTTTCAGGATCTTTATTACAAATATTAAAAGCTTTTGTTTCGGAGACTCTTTAAACATCCATATCTCAGAACCATATGTTACTATTGGTTTTATGCCTGTAATTATAAATGTTTAATGTTGCATTTACAAGGGACACCTTTGACCTCAAACGCTCAAAACTGCTTGAAAACATGCTCAGAATAACAAACTACCATTAAAACAACACTGGTCTGTATCATTTCCATGCAAAACTCTGCATCTGTCTACTAGTGCCATTATAAGCTCAATAAGCAGTATAAGCTCTATATCAGAAGGGCTGCTAATTTTGTAAGATTGCAATGTGCTGAACACAAGTAAAGATACATGATCGTTATTTCATCATCAAACTTTGCTCTGTAATTTATAATCAATTTGCTGCATCAAAGTATAAGCCTCTGTTGCAGTATGCTTGGCAAAATGCAGGTTATGACATTGACATAACCGTATCATTTGCAAATGTAATTGGTCTATCTTTTCATACTGGACTGCGTGAATGTGAAAGTGATTTGGAATGTGATAACAGGACCTTAGTGAGGTGTGAACATGGTTTTCTTACTATTTGTTAATCACTTCATCGAAATCTTGCCTCTGCACTTTGAGGACTACTATAATCACTGTCAGGTGTGTAGTGTATGTGTTTTGCTCTATTACAAATACTTTCAGGAGAGGGCTTTTAGCACTGTTGATTGAAAATGTAATTACACCCTGACATCACTGAATTACATATAATTTCCCTACCATGGTATTGATATCTTGTTACTTTGTTTCCATTATATGTCACTGAAACAGAATGCAACATTTTGCAAGGAAATGACATGGACAACTGTTTTGCTTATGACATGTTTTCGTGCAGTTCTGAGTACTCGCGGTAATAGATGTCCCTTGTTAGTATATTAACTTGCTCTTAAATATATCATTGTATACAAATTACTTATGCTATATTTTCCCAAATAACCATCTCTTTTATTTCTTCTTCTAGTGAGTTTCAAAATCATCTTTATTAACAGTTCAGCAAACAATGGAATTTTAACATTTAGTTTGTTATGTTGAATCACAAAAGAAAATGATCTAAAAAGAAAACAATTATTCTTTCAGTAAATTCAACTGATTCATCACCAGATTTTGTCATAGCAACCACCACCCCCTCACTTCCTAAGGTAATAAACTGAGCCAGTAGTGTATTAAATAGGGCTGCCTATGATCCTAGCTGAACCCTTCTAACCTCTCCCATCCCTTTCATCTGTACTCCTTAACCTTGGAGTGGTCGCGCAGCATCTCACAGATGCCAGGTATACTTTATTTACTCACTATTGCTGAAAACATGCACTGGCAGTTACATGCCTTCCAGTTACCTAAATACTAACATACCTTCCTCATCAACACTGCATTAGTTGCATTACACTGTTGGAGGGAAGAGGTTGTTACCGAAGCTGCATCGTTGGAGTCTAGCAGACGCGACGTGACCTTCCGTGATATTGAAGGTAAGTATTCTATTTTGTTTATTTAATGTATTATTGTTTAATATTTATTAGCAATAGCTCTGCTAATACATATTTATTTATCCTCAGATTCATTATGACCTCACAGAAGACCTGCAATCTGGAAAATCCACATGACAGGGAAATTGTACTCCGGCTTTTGGACGAAGATGATGAATCAGGTGATGACTTCAGCATTTATAGTGATGTTGAAGAAGACTGTGTGGAAACACGAGAAGAAAATATGGACACTGAGCAAGAAGCGGACTCCAGCGATAGTGATAGTGATAATCAGGTTGATGAATGTTTTCTGGGCAGGAACATTTACACAAAATGGTCAAAAGCGTGTCCACCAAAAAATGTTCCCTCTCGAAGACAAAACATTGTCAGTCATTTACCGGGTGTGAAAGGTGCCGGAAAGAATGCCAAAACGTCAGCTGAATGCTGGGAATGCTTTTTTGACAATGACTTGCTCTCTAGCATTGTTGAATACACTAATAAGAAGATATCTGAAGTACAGGGACATTATTCCAGAGAAAGGGATGCTCATCTGACAGACACAACTGAAATAAAAGCTCTGTTAGAATCCTGTATTTATATGCAGCAAGAAAAGACAACCATACACACACCCAAGATATATGGGCCTCCAATAAAATGGAAATTGAGTTATGTCATCTGATAATGACTGAAAGATGATTTAGGTTCCTCTTATACTGTTTGAGGTTCGACAACAAGGATACCCGAGAAGAAAGAAAGAAGCATGATAATTTAGCCGCTGTACGTGAGATATTTACTTCCTTTGTGGAAAGTTGTAAAAATGCCTATTCAGTTGGACAGTACTGTACAATTGATGAAAAGCTGGAAGCTTTCACGGGCAATTGTTTCTTCAGGCGGTACATCCCTAGCAAACCAAGTATGGTCTAAAAATATTTGCTTTGGTGGATGCTAGGATGTATTACACCACCAATCTAGAAATATATGCTGCTAAACAGCCTGCAGGTTCATTTGCAATTAGCAACAAACCAACAGATGTTGTGAAACGTCTCACTTCTGTGATCTCAGGAATTGGGTGTAATATAACCACAGACAATTGGTTCACCTCCTTAGAATTAGCTAATCACTTGTTTCAGAAGAATCTTACTCTGGTTGGAACTATGAAAAAGAATAAACCTGAAATTCCGCCAGAGTTTACACAAACAAAGAACTGGGAGGTGGGAACAACACTGTTTAGGTTTCAGAAAAACTCAACTCTAATGTCATATGTTGCCAAGAGAAACAATGCGGTTCTGATACTCTCGACAGTGCATCACAATAATGCAATTTATGCTACATCTGGTGATAAGAAAAAGCCAGAAATTATAACTTTTTATAATGCAACCAAATCAGGAGTTGATACTGTCGATCAGCTGTGCAGTACGTATAACGTGTCCAGAAAAACTAACAGATGGCCAATGGTTGTTTTTTATAGCATGATGAACATTGCAGCTATAAATGCACAAATAATATTGTGACTTTGTGGGTTCGTGAAATGAAAAGTCCAATTTCACCACTCAAAAATGTTCTTTATTTCCACCGACTTACAGTTAAACACTTGCCAATTACACAAAATTACGTAATGCACACAATTACGATTCACCAGTTCGTCCGTTATCGTTCCGATGCACGTACACGGCGCTACTTCACTAGCACGTCAAACACTAACTAACTGTCTCTCTGAAACCCTTTTATAGGAATGTCAGTGTTTTTCTAGAAGTCTCTAATCACCGAACGTTCCAGACCACCGGAGAAGGGGAGAGAAACAACGAGGGACCGGTGACACTACCGCAAATCACCCCTCAGTTAGTGACAGGAGACAGATGAGTGGGCGTGGCGTGGCCTCCGGCCCCTTCTCAGCTGTTGTCTGTGGTGCTTCCCGATAACTGGGTGACACTGCTCCCTCCTCAAAGCTGGTCGTCCCGAACAGCACCATCATAGCGGGCTAGACGATCCAGGTGTACCACCAACATCTTCCCTCGGGGAACCTTCTGGATGCGGTAGACCACGTCGTTAATCCTCTTCACCACCCGGTACGGTCCTTGCCATGGCTGCTGGAGCTTCGGGCACCGTCCCTTGGTCCGGGTAGGACGGTACAACCAGACTAGGTCACCTTGCTGGAACCCTTGGCTGTTGGCTTGCCTGTCATACCTGGTCTTCATGCGGTCGCTCGCCTTCTGGATGTTCTGGCGAGCCATCTCGTGCATGTCGTGGAGATGGTCCACCAAGTTCTCCACATACTCGATCGCTGGCTGTTTCGCTTCCGGAGGGCTTCCAAAAGCCAGGTCACAAGGGAGGCGTAACTCTCGGCCGAACATTAAGCTGGCTGGCGTCATCCCAGTTGTGTCGTGTGTAGATGAGCGGTAGGCCAGCAAGAACAGTGGCACCTTGACGTCCCAGTCTCGCTGATGGCTGGCCACGACCTTCCTCAGGTGTTCCTCTAAGGTCTTGATGTACCTTTCGACCATGCCATCCGACTGGGGATGTAGAAGTGTCGTGCGGGTCTTGTTCACCCCAAGCCTTTGTAGTGCCTCCTTCATTAGGTTGGACTCAAAGTTGGTACCCTGGTCACTGTGTAGCTCTAACGGCATCCCAAATCGGCAGAACACTTGCTCCACGAGGCAGTCTGTGATTGTCTTTGCCTCTTGGTTTGGGATGGCATACACCTCCGGCCACTTGGTGAAGTAGTCCACGACCACCATTAGGTACTTGTTGCCTCGGTCGGAAACTGGGAACGGTCCAGCAATGTCAACGGCGATCCGTTCGAATGGGGCTCCGACGTTGTACTGCTGCATGCGACCCCGGCTCCTAGTCTGGGGGCCACGACTCGCCGCGCACACGTGACACTGACGGTACCATCTCTCGGCATCTGCTCGGAGTCTCAGCCAGTAGTATCGCTGCCGAAGTTTGTTGATCGTTCGGTTCGCTCCCAGGTGTCCTCCCGAAGTACCAGCGTGCACTTCCTCCAAGACTTCCGGGACCTTACTCCGGGGAAGTACTAACTGTTCTCTCTGCGTCTTCCCATCGGGTGACTCCCATACCCGGAACAGCACGCCCTCTTTGGTCTTCAACGAGTCCCATTGGGCCCAATACGACTTGTAGGTGGCGCTCCTCGGTGCGATGTCCTCCCAGGTTGGTCTCGTCCCTGCCTCCACTTCCCTCAAGAGTGGCCCCAAGTCTGCATCCGCCAGCTGCTCCCTCCTCAGGCCTGCGCTATCCCAGCCATCCGCAGGCACTGCCGTGACTACTCGGACTGCTGCGGCACGCTCCTTCTCCTCCACTCTTGTACACTGGCCGCACTCTTCCGGACAGGGTCTTCGGGACATGGCGTCAGCGTTACCGTGGCTCTTCCCTCTACGATGTTCCGAGGTGAAGTCGTACTCCTGTAGCCTCTGGACCCAACGTGCTGTCTGGCCTTCCAGGTTCTTAAAGCTCAATAGCCAGGTTAGGGCGGAATGGTCAGTCCTCAGGTGGAATGGCTGACCGTACAGATACTTGTGGAAGTGCTCCAATGTCTTTACTACCGCCAGTAACTCCCGTCGGGTGACGCAGTAGTTCTTCTCTGCCTTGGATAGCGTCTTGCTGTAATAGGCTATCACCCGCTCATGGCCGTCCTGGATCTGCGACAGGACGCCTCCAATGCAATGGTCGCTGGCGTCGGTGTCCACAATGAAGGCGCCACCCGGTTGTGGGAAACCCAAAATTGGAGCACTGCACAGAGTCTCCTTTAGGTGCTGGAAAGCGTTTTCGGCGTCCTCTGTCCACACATAAGGCCGGTGTTCCTCCGTCAGGCGGGTGAGGGGTTTTGCGATGTTGGAGAACCCCTTTATGAAGCGGCGGTAATAACTGCACAGCCCCAGGAAACTGCGCAACTCTTTCCTATCCTTTGGGCGAGGCCAATCTCTCACAGCCTGTGTCTTCTCCGGGTCTGTGGCCACTCCGGTTGCCGAGACTATGTGGCCCAAGTAGTTAACTTCCTTGCGGAAGAGCTGGCACTTCTTCGCGTTCAGCTTCAAGTTGGTCGCTTGCAGTCTCTGTAGCACCTTACTCAGGTTCTCGAGGTGATCTTCAAAAGTCTTCCCGACGATGATGATGTCGTCCAGGTATAGCAGGCAGGCATCGTAAGTCAGCCCTCTCATCACTGACTCCATAAGGCGCTGGAAGGTAGCTGGTGCGTTGCAGAGGCCAAAGGGCATAACCGTGAACTGCCAGAGCCCTTGGCCCGTCGAGAATGCAGTCTTCTCCTTGTCTCTCGGGTCTAGAGCTACCTGCCAGTAGCCCGACTTCAGGTCCAGGGTCGAGAACCACTGTGCACCAGCTAGCGTGTCCAGGGTGTCGTCAATCCGGGGTAAGGGAAAACAGTCCTTCCGGGTGACGGCGTTCAACTTTCTGTAGTCTACGCAGAAGCGCAGCTCGCCGTTCTTCTTTGTCACCAAGACTACAGGGGAACACCAAGGGCTGTCAGACTCTTCAATCACTCCCCTGGATCTCATGTCCTCCAGCATGTCTCGTACCGCCCCTTGCTTCGCCAGCGGAACGCGTCTATGTGGTTGCCGAATAGGCCGGGCGTCCCCGGTGTCGATGCGGTGAAGCACTTTGTCCGTGCGGCCGTAGTCACTATCACCTTGGCTGAAGACGCGCTGATACCGCCTTAGCAGTTGTCGAACCTTCTCCAGCTGTTCTGTGGTCAGGTGGTCGGCCGCCCTCTCCACCAAGCCTTCTAGCCGGGGCCCCAGGTGTTGCTTCGGCGCCGGCTCCTGTGTCTCGTCGATAGCTGTTACGCTCACCACGGGCTCGCACATTCCCAACTCCGTCCCGGCCTGGACGTCGTGATCGGCGTCCGTAGGATTTAGCAGTCTCACGGGCACCTCCTCTCGGCACGGCAGCAATGCCCTGGCTACACACAGTCCGTTTACAGGCGTCTTCTGGTCCAGCATCATGTTCCTGGTTCTCTGGCCCTCCAGTCCCGCCGTCACCACCACCTCGCTCCTCGCGGGGACAACCACGTCTTCGTCCAAGACGACCCTGCAAATTCCAAGGCGCTCTTCAGGTTGACGGAGTATAACCTCTTCTCCGTTAAGCCGCAGGACCTTCTTGCCGACGTCGACCGTCGCCTCGTGGCTCCTGAGGGCATCCAGTCCCAGAATCACCTCCTCAGCCACCTTCGCGACGAACACCCACAGACGCACGGCACTCCGTCCCAAATTCAGCTCCAGCAGGGCCTCCCTCTCCACAGGCAAGGTGTCGCCCGATGCCGTGACAAGCTGGTATGGCCGGCTTGGCTTCCTTGTCGGCAAACCCTTCGCCACGTCAGGTCTGATGATGGTCACGGCCGCCCCGGTGTCCACCAGCACGCGGCACGGCTTTCCTCTTATCCAACCGTCCGCGATGAGGCTGTCATCCATACGCCGGCTGACGGCGCGCAGTGTCACTCGAGGGGATGGTGGTGATGGCGCCGACGTGCCCCTCTCCACGACGGCCCTTACTCGTTTTCCGGCTGCTCTTCCTGGTGTGGGCAGTCTCTCTGCAGGTGTCCGGGCTGTCCACACCCCCAACACAGGCCACTAGGTGTTCGCCGGCGTCCCTCAGCTGGTCTTCTGTCTCCGGCGTAGCGGACACTCCTCGTTCTCGACGTCGGGATGGATGTTATTTTGGCCGCCTCCATCCTTAATGCCGCTGTCAGCGCCTCGTGGATGGTTTTATATTCCCCGAGCATTAGGCGCTGACGAATCTCCGTGTCCCGTACCCCGTCGACAAAATTGTAGGCGGCTTCCCGGGATACGAACTCCAGTGGCAGGTCAACCAAGGCCTTGCTAGCCAGCTGCTCGATCGCAATGGCGAACTCCTGCAGCGTCTCCCCCGGCTGCTGTGACCTTGCCTTTAGCTGGCTGCGGTATGCTGCGGCTAAGCGGTGGTTCCCGAAGCGATTCTCCAGGGCTTCCCAGATGTCCTTGGGCGCCGCCGTCGTCTGCACCGCGTTTAGGACTTCCGCGGCTCTTCCCTGGAGGCTGGCTATTAACTGTGTGGCCTCCTCCTCCAGTGACCATCCGTTGTGCCTGGCCACTGTGTCGAACTGGCGGCGGAAGACCTCAAACGTTGACGCGCCGTCATACTTGGGAGGTTTGACGCGCGCAGATGTTGTGTCGCGTCCCGGCGCGTCGGTCTTTAAATCCTTCAGCTTCCTGCCGACGACGTCCTCCACCATGGCGTTCAGGGACTTCACGCTGCTGTCGGCTTTTCCTTCCAGCTCATTAACGCGGCTCGCCAGGTCTTCGACGCGCTCGCCTAACTCTGTGACGTCCTCTTTTACGCCGGCCAACTGTTCTTCGAACTTTGCGGCGAGAGCCTCGTTCGCCGCCTTCATTTCCGTGGCCAGACTGCCGTTCGCTGCTCTCATTTCTGTGGTTAACTCGGCCTTCATTTCTTCCATCTTCTCGGTGATGTTGTCGTTGGCCGTCTTCATTTGTTTCAGTTCCGCGGTGATGTTGTCGTTGGCCGTCTTCATTTGTTTCAACTCGGCGGTGAGGTTGTTGTTTGCCGCTTCTGTTTTCTCTGTTAACTCGTTCATCTTCGCCAAAAGCATTTCCAATGCGGATTCCATGGCTGTAGTGTTCGGTGATGTTATCTTCCTGCTTCCTGACACCAGTGTGACTTTGTGGGTTCGTGAAATGAAAAGTCCAATTTCACCACTCAAAAATGTTCTTTATTTCCACCGACTTACAGTTAAACACTTGCCAATTACACAAAATTACGTAATGCACACAATTACGATTCACCAGTTCGTCCGTTATCGTTCCGATGTACGTACACGGCGCTACTTCACTAGCACGTCAAACACTAACTAACTGTCTCTCTGAAACCCTTTTATAGGAATGTCAGTGTTTTTCTAGAAGTCTCTAATCACCGAACGTTCCAGACCACCGGAGAAGGGGAGAGAAACAACGAGGGACCGGTGACACTACCGCAAATCACCCCTCAGTTAGTGACAGGAGACAGATGAGTGGGCGTGGCGTGGCTTCCGGCCCCTTCTCAGCTGTTGTCTGTGGTGCTTCCCGATAACTGGGTGACAATATATGCAAACAATATTGATGCTAGCACCAGGCGTAGTGAATTTCTGAAACTTCTAGCACGTAATCTAGCTGAGGATTACTTGCGCCAACATTTTGAGTGCTCATCATTGCCAAGAAATCTCAAACGAGATATTCAGTCTTGTTCTTGATGAAGGTGCAGCGCAACCCACAGAAGAGGACCAAGGCATAAAAAGACATGCGGTGAATGTGGTTGTTCAAAAAATCGATACACAAAGTACAGATGCCGCAGCTGCAAGAAATTTTTAGTGTTTAGAACATGCACAGCAAGTATGCGCTGACTGTAAATTGTAAAGCTGAGTAAATGTGATATTTATATTATAAACTATAAGTTGCATTAAATAAGAATGCTTCCATATAAGGACTAATATTTTCTGAAAACAGTGTGATAACAGTTTTTCATCTTAGTGATGAACGAGATTATAACTTGTGTAGAATTCAACAGTTTTCTGGAATACATTTATACTTAAAACACAAAAAATAAAACATATTACATTGCAGTAAAACCTAACAAATTTAACAAAATGTACGTTGTTAACGCAAGAATGCTGTTGGCGTCTGAGACTCCACGCGACCTACAATGAAACAATATCCTGCGCGACCACTGCAGGGTTAAGGAACCTAACAGCCAAGAGATTTTTATGAAGCAATATCATTTCTATTTAGCTTTGACTACTTAGGCAATTAACATGCAATTTTCAAAACTGGAAATAATTTATAAACAGATATATTAATGATTTGAAAATAAAGAATGGGGAAAAAATAATGATATGCAAAGTAACCTCTTTAGGTCTTAACCCATAATGTTAGTCTCTTAGACTCTTATAGTTTTTAGTTATTCAAATGTTGGCAAAACTGTTAATACTGATGGCTTCTGCTTTTAGCTATGAGCTGTCCAGATGTTACGTAGCCATTATCAAACGTTTCTGTCAAGAGTAAGCTGGTTGTTATTGTTGCCCTTTATTTAGAAGCTGGCGGTCTCTCAGACTGGTATGTTATACTACATTACAGTATTTCTATTTGTATTAATCATAAAATTATTATTTTATTTATTTTTTTATTCAATTTGAATAATGATAAGTATAATAAATCTTTCTACAGAGACTGTTTGGGCTCTGAACCTGAGTTTGAGGTCAGGATTACACAATGGATGGATGAATGAATTGCAGGAAAATACTGAGGGAAAATGTGTGGGTGTTGATAACAAATTAGAGGACAATTCAGATGAAGATCCTGATTTCATAATAGATATAATTTAATCAGAATCCCAATATGATAAGGAAATTCTGCCTAAAATTACCAATGATTCTGAAGAGGAGCAACCAAATAAAACTTTTACAAGAAAAAACAACTTTATTATAGTCAGCAAATGAAAAGTAGATAAGACACCTTCACATACATTATTCAAGCAATATCCGGTCTCACTGCTACAGCTAATTGCCTTACGACTAGAAGCCAGGCCCCTAGGTATATGAAATTTGCTATTCAGCATCTTTATTCTCAATGAAATTGAGTGGACAAATGAAAGATGGCACTTGCCATACACAGAATAAAGGATGCTGCTAATCTATTGGGACACCAACTATCAAGAAGTGATTGCTCTGCTGTTTCTGACCTCAATTTTCAAGTGGAGTCATAAAAATATGGCCAATTGTTCTCTAATGGTACTCAGAACAACCAATATTTTGATTCATTATGCTATTGAAGAAGTTTGAAATTCTACTAATAACTCTTTGGTTCGACAATAACAGAGTTCATGATCTATGAAAACAATCAGATCCTCTACTATCTGTTTCAAATGGGATGATGTTTGTCCTTGAGCGCTACTAGGTGAGCAACCAATTGGGAGTCCTGCGGTGTTTCATATTGCATTCCCACTAAGTGGTGTGTGACGAGCACTAACCTAATCAATCTCTATTAAATACTATCTGCGGTAAGACAAAACTTCAGATTTTGCCATAACTGATCCATGTGGAAGGTAGAGAGTAATGTATCTAACATAACCGTGAAAACCCCATATTTTTAGCTCAAATAGTTTTCCTAATACAAATAAATAAAGCACTGTTATATTATAACAATGCATCACGACGTAAGCACTGTAATAAATAGCATTATTGGTTGGCATGTATGTGAGTACTTATATATATATATATATATATATATATATATATATATATATATATATTTCTGTATTTCTATATATTCTGTATTTGTACTGTGCAAAAAATTAAGCAGATGACAAGATTCAACTTTATATCATTGTAATAAAACTGGTGACGTCCCACAATTAACAATGTTTGATCATGGCTAATATTCCCTCAAAGCTGAAAGCAAGTAGACAAGAAGTATTTGGAGGAAAACATGGTGACGGTAGATGATGGACATAAAAGTTGCAAGCTTGAAAATAGAAAAAAGTATAGAATCTCTTCATATCATAAAAAAAAAAACAAAGGAAACGAGCATAAAATTTGCCACATTTATTAGGATACCGTTCCTATGAAATATGTAAAAATTGTTCATAAACAAAACATGCTATTTTAGAAAGGAAAATGCTATCATTGTGCTCAGATTCCGTTACATATTTTGCAAAGGGCTCCAATGCATTTTGTTATTCTCAAATTCTGTTGTTCCGTATTTGTATTTATTTTTATACATCGTAATTGAAATTCTGCAATACATACAGTATATGGCATTCTTATTCATACACATCAGAATAAAGTCATTCTCTACTTGCTTAAAAACTTATGTTTTTCTTTGAGTCATTTATATATGGTTGATAAATCTAAAACAAACAAATCCAAATGATAAACTGCACAAATATTGTATGAAGCAGCAATATTAAAGAAGCAGCTCCCAATTGTATGCAACTTTCCTATTCATACTGTTATTAAGAATGACTAGAGCATCGTAAACAGTTTCAATATGCATGTGTTTCAAAGGTTGCCTAAGCTCCTGCAGTTGCAGCTGGACGTTCTTTCAGTAGCAGTCAAAATGGGTAAGCAAAAGGAGCTTAGTTCTGATCTAAAGCAAGTAATTATAAACTTGGCAATTAGAGAGTGTTCTCTTAGAAAAATAGAACAAATGGTAGATAAATCACATTCAACCATTCAGTACATAGTCAACACATTTAAGGAGCAAGGTTCTACAAAGAATTTACCATGAAAACCTAAGGAAAGCAGACTCAATGCAAGAGAGGAATGTTTCATTGTAAGCAGAATCTGAGAAAATCCAAAATTAAGTGTTCTTCAGTTACGTGCATTAGTTGAAGAGGTGTCTTGAAAGATGACTGACAAAACTGTTCGTCCTGTTCTATGAAAGTATGAATATCATGGCTGAGCACCCAGAAGGAAGCCATGTGTAAGTGCTGCAAATAGGAAAAAACGAGTTGCATTTGTTAAGGACCATATCCATAAGGATGAGAACTTTTTGAACAGTGTGATATGGATGGACAAGACTAAGATAAACCTCTTCAGGTCAGATGGGATAAACAAAGTATGGAGAAAAGCAAATTCAGACAATGATCCCAGAAACACTCTTCCAAAAAATACCTCCTCAGAGCCCACACTTGAATCCAAAAGAGCATTTGCTGAGAATAATGAAAAAACGAGTCTGTAAAAGAATAGTAGGATCTAAACAAGAGCTTAAACATGTTGTGGAGGAAGAATGAAATAAAATCAGCCCAGCAAAATGCAGAAACTTGGTTAGTTTTATAAAAAGAAGGTGTGAGTCAGTTATTAAACCCAAGGGGTACCCAAAGAAGTAATAAGAATAGAGAAGTTGTACAGAAATGGTCATGTTTCTTTTATAATTTCATTTTATTTAGTTTGTTACTTCGTAAGTTAATATTTAAACTAATTCCTAATATAGAATTTGTTTTGTTGTTCCACAAGTAATTTTACTGTCTTCTAACATATATTAAAATATTTTCTTAAAATACTGAAGTGTACGGATTAGAATGTTAAACACTGTACATAAACATTTACTCCCAATTCTGCCAACAATATCACAGGATGCTATCATCGGTGACAATTGTTTTCTGTATATCAAATACTTTTTGTGTACCTTGGAAATAGTAAGCTGCTTTCCATTAACTGCTCCAAATGTACATCGGAGGGACGTTGCACCGTTATGCATTCAGTTAAATATTTCGATAATTCTGAAGGCACTTGAGTCGCGAGAAATTCCATTTTGTTTAAATCAAATGTATTTTAACTACTACTAGAACTGTGGCGATCACCCAATTCTTAGAAACCTCTTTCAGCTCTCTCCACTACTTAGAACAGAACAATAGAATTTATACAAACTATTTTCCTTTAAAGCATTTCACAAAGTGGTGCAATATTACTTACCAACGTTAATGATTTAACGCTAAATATCAGGAAATGAGGATTTTTAATCTTATTTTCCTTATAATTTTACTACAGCTGAATGAATTAATGTGCATTATATAACTTCGGCTGGCAGGAAAAGTGAGCATCTTACAGATGTGAAAATAAAATACGTGAATTCAATTTTAATATTAAAACAGGAATTTCAGTTTCATTCATATAAAGTTGCAAAATAATCAAAATAATAGTTCGGTTACAACATTGGCGACATTGGCCAACCTGAATATACGTAAAAGTCTCTGAAACAAATGAAGAAAGAAATGGCGGTAAACAAATCAAGCTGCGGAATTGTTTTGGGTATAAGTGCTTTATTCCACAATATATGGACTAGTTTATATTTCTTATTCGTCACTGCTTCAATTGTATTGTCAAAGGACATTGATATAAATGGTTACATTGTTTATTGTCCCTGTATGGGTAAGTTTTCTGTTTGTTTAAGATACCTGCATAACAAAACATAACTTCGATTAAAATGCATTATATTATTCGCCCAAATTCTGAAAACAAATAAAAACAGTTTACATAGAGGAACATGGCTAAAGAAGGTTGTACAGTCATCTAATAAGTCTTAAAGTTAATTATTTAAAATTTTCTCTTCGTTGATAATATTGTAAATATCATTTGTTTAAGCTGTTAACAGGTTAAGCATATTTAGTACACTATGGCCAAGAAGCCATACAGATTTGTATGTGTTTAGTTATACATTGACGATTCGCCTGTTTTCTGTATAAACATAGGGTTATAATAGAGTGTTATTATTACTATGAACGTGGGATTGCAGCCAGTTGATATACGGTTCCAAGATGAGGCTTTCTTCCGTCCAAGGTCTTCCTCAGGTCGTTGAACCGCATTCACTCGACTGTTATAATAAAACGTCTTGAAATTTCGACATGTCTACAAAAATGGAAAAGTTCTGAGAATTATATGTAACCGGTGGATCCATAGAGTAAAAAATGGTTTACGTTCATAAAATTGCACGAACCTCATCAGAGTAGCAAGCGTTAATACATTAATTAACTTCTGCCGTGTACTCTCCAGAATAGGTAATTGCAATAATGTTAATTATTTGGCACAATAAGGTTGCATATTTGTACTCCCTGTTACGATATGGAATTATCTTTGGAGGTAATACAGCACACAGCAGGCAGGTTTTCATATTACAGTAAAGGGCCATACATATTTCTTGTGTTATTGGTCCCCATCATTCCTGTAGGTGCTTATTTAAAAACCAAAAAATTCTTACTCTTTCTGGAAAATAATTATATTCTCTGTTACGCATTCTTACAGATAGTTATAATAACTTCACAACAAACCTTGTTGTGCATGACCACAGTACGAGGAATGCAGGCAATCTGCATAGGTCAGAAAATGGCTTAAAACTGTTCCATTAAGGATGTGCAATAAGAATTTACAATAACCTTCCATATTTTTTAAACTACTTCATAATCCTAATTAACATAAAATCTCAAATAAATTTTTAAAGTCATTTTATGTACTCCCCATATAACATGGAGGAATTCTTTAATATCCCATTCAACAAGTAGATTTTCAATACTTGGAGCAGATTGCACATGAAAGTCATTTCATGATTAGCATTGTGGTCAACCTATTGTGAAGCATGTTCTGATGTGATGCTTGAATGGTGATGGTTTACAAATTTCCAAATGTTATACATAAAGTAAGATTTAAAAAAAGGGGGGGGGGCAAGAATATTAGTGGTGGTAGCTGTAGTGATGCATTTACCTTAAATGTATGACATGTTCAGAGTCCTTGAGTTTACTTGTGGTGGGGAACCAACAAACAAACATTCATAAGCAAGAATGAAACTGCTAAATGAGAGGTATAAGCAGAGCATTTGTTCCCCCAAAATAATACAGTAATGTGCACCATATGTCTGATGGAGAAGCCCATATGCGCTAGAATGCAGTAAGTAGAATCTGTAATAATAAATTTACCGGTCACATTTGAATATAGGAGTTTTCTTTCTTTAACTTTGCAGCCATGACAAAGAAAAGAATGAAGAGGATTTTATTGAACCTATTTTTGATGTATGCATGTCATAGAAGCACTTTGCTGTTTAATTAACCTACAGCAGGATTACATTTAAGAAATATTTGATTTGAACCATTATTTAAACCTGCACTTTATGATGCTTTTCAAGAAATGTTTCAACTATTTGTGCTTTTCAGAAGAAAGTGGGGACATTCTTTAGTATCCTGGCCCATAAAGCACTTTAGAAATGGTGAAAAGTAGTGATTAGAGTAACAGAAAGTATCTTGTGAATAATACCTTGTGAAGTGCTTAAGGAGTAGACGTTACCTCAGCAAAATCATTTGGCCTGCCCACCCTCCCTATTTAGGAGTCTTTCTCTTATAATGAAATATTGCATGAAAGCAGCAGAAAATGACATGTGCAGGATACTATGCATCCAGAAAGGAGAGTGCCAACCTAAGTGAAATCCCTTTGTTTCCTGGATCATTGGTTTTTAAATACACTGATGTTTTGGCTACACTCTGTTGTCAATTCTTATATAAAAAGCATCCCTCCAGGTATGCTTTACAGCTTAGGGTGCTCAATCTCTTGGCTACACTTTATGGCTTAGGGCCTGCTATATTTGTTGGTCTCATCTTGGCATTTGTTACATCAGTGCACACAAAACAATGACTGAGGAATTGGGTCAGGATGCTAAAGAATGTCAGAAAGTGAAGTGAATCCCTTTATGGATAGTCAACATGAAAAATTCAGTGCCATGGCTGGGATTTGAACCACAGATCTCCTGGACGACTGGATGGAAACCAGGAGATCCGTGGTTCAAATCCCAGCCATGGCATTGAATTTTTCATGTTGACTCTATCTATCAAAAACCTTAGCCTATATACGGCTAGTGTGAAGAAATGATTAATCTCCATCAATTAACTAAAATGAACCCCTTTATTTGGTCTGATATATTTAAATTCTTGCTTTCTGTGCTCTCTCTTTTGTGTATGCTACTCATATCACTGCTGCCACATGAGACCAACAAACACAGCCATTCTTATGCAGATGCGTGATTAAGGGCCCAAACACAAAGCATAGCTGCAGGTTTGAGAGCCATAAGCCACAAAGCGGAGTTGAAGGATTGAGGTCTAAATTGCAAATTATAAATCCTTTCATGGAAGTGCACCAATGAGAACCAGTCGATGTCCGGCTGAAGATAGAGGGAAGGCCTCTGAAACTAGTTCCGGGATAATTTAAAAGTAAGTGTTGTTTAGTGTCATTAATTGACTCCCAATATATTTAATTAATGCAAATTATAAGTTGAAGGATATGTTTTCTAAGAAAAGAAATAAAGCAGCTGCTGCAAAAGCTTGCCCAAAACATCAGTATACCTAAGCTCCAATGATGTAGGGTAGCAGGGGGGGAAAAGGCAAAATTAAATAATGAGTAATACACATTTGACTGCAAAAAAGAAAAACTTAGTCATCCCAAGCTAGCGGATTTCACTCTCATCCTAAGGTTTGCACTCATCCTTTTATGCACAGTATCGTCACTTTGGTGTGATTTGCTGTTCTCATCCCATAATTGTGTTGTAAAAGAAAACGACCTAAATAGGATGAGTGGGTGAGTTAAAGGATTCTGCAATAGTGAAATCTCCCTATGCAATTCCTAAGGTAATCTCATTTATTTTACTGTCTTATTTTACATTTCATTTTCTCTGGCAGGTAGGACAGAACTTCTGAAAGGGAAATAGAATATAAAATAAAACTGGATAGATTTGGATACACATTACACTAAAATAATGCATAATATTTTGCTTTTCAGTAATATTCTCCTTTAGAAACCTTTATCAATTTTGCTGTGATCAAATTTCTGTAATTCTGATTTATATAAAAAATTTCAGGACGTTTTGGTAATCAAGCCGATCATTTTTTGGGAGCTCTTGGGTTTGCCAAAGGAGTGAACCGCACTTTGGCTCTACCTCCATGGGTAGAGTACCGCTTCGGTGAACCACGTTCGGTAAGAATTTGTTATTCTTGTTAAACTTTGTATTTGTTGTTCCACCAGTAAACTCATTCAGTATTATTGTTTACGGCTCTGCAGCTTTTATATTGAAATACAAGAGCTATGGCAAAAGTTTTTAGCAGTGCTAAAACCGAAAGTCTGATGACAGTGAAATTATTTTAGTTTGAAAGAATGCTTTTCTACCTTAAAATAGGCATATGGTGGTTCTCCTACCATTGAACCATACAGCAAAAGGTGAATGAAGTGCAGGCATTCCAAGATTGATCTATTGCACCACTGCATTATGACTACAAAAAGAAGTTAAATGCAGAAGAATGCCACTCTTCTCCAGTATGTGTTTTTGGTGAGTCTGCCCCTTCTGTGACCACTGTTGGAAATTTGTTTTTTGAATTTTCAAAGGGTCTGGAGTCCTGAAGATGAATTGTGTCCCAGTCACCCAACAACAGCAGTGATCCAAGAAAACATTGCTGTGAGGAAAATTATTGAAGGTGAATTTCGTCTCACATTTTGACATTGAAAGCACCCTAACATTGGGTTGACTATCACGCAGACCATCATTCACAATTGTTTAGTCTAACCAAGAGATGTGCTCATTGGGTGCCATATTACCTGTGATAACTGAAATTAAGGTATGCAATGAGTGAAAAATCGTAATGGATTTCAAAGAAATAGTGTATCTTTGTTACAACACGTGCAGACAGGTGGTTGAGTCGTTTAACAAAAGACACGGGAGAAAGAGGGTTTTCTTAGCAAGGATTATAAATGTGTAACACTTGACTCCATTTGAAAAGACATTGTTCGGACACTTAATAATGGCATGACTGAGACTAATAATCACAGTGGACAAAATAGTCACAAAAGGGAGTTTTGGGTGAATAAAGAAGGCTTCGAGAGGTGAAAGTCACACACACACACACACACACACACACACACACACACACACACACACACCCAGCTGTGCCCAGTGAGGAAGGACAGTCCGTGGCTGGCGTTCGATTAAGATGGTCCTCTGTTTCTGTCCTGGGTGAAGGCAGACCAGAAGCGATGAGAGAAGATCTCTGTCGGTTCATGCGTGAATAACGAATTAAGTGTTATCGCGTACTAAGCAGTCTACATATGGTAACTCTGAACAGTGATATATCGGTAACCCTTGGTCTGCAACTTCAAGTTTGATGTGATGATAAAAAGAAGTAGTCATTAAACCAGTCTGAAACTTGCATCCCAGTGTCATTAGAACCACCCTTACTCTCATACATATCCACGCATACCCCAAGAGTACCTCTTTGCTCTACCCTGCGCTACCCACTTAGTCGCTTCAAACTGGCACGCCAACGCAGGACTAGATACAAGTGGGAGGTTTGACACGATAAGATTCAACCCAAGAAGGAGGTTCGACACGAGGATGTTCGACCCAACAAGGAGTTCTACAACAGTCTGACTGGAAAGAAGAAAGGAGGCCAGAATCATCAGTGACATCATCAGGAGCCAGTAAAAAAGATTTAAAGGTACAGAGTGTTATATTCTCTACTAGACTATTGTGAATGTATTTGAGGAGTGAAAAACAAAATGTTAAGTAAAACTCTGTAGAAAGTATGGAAATTCAGGAGGTTTATAGTAATAATAGTAGACAGGAAGTAGTCAAAGTAGCAGTGTGTGTTAGAGCTGTCCCAAATAAGGTAGAAATGAAAGCAAATATGTTAGAGAAATTAGAGAAATGTTCGCAAGTCTTAGTAAAAAGTTTGATGATCATTTCCAAAGTTTAAGTAATGAGATGAATAATAATTTTAATAGTTTAAGTAAAGAGATGGATTTTAAAAGTTTAAGTTAAGAGATAGACAGCAATTTTCAAAGTTTAAGTAAAGAGATGCATACTATTATGGGTGCATTATAAGTTGGTGATTGACAGTTGAAGGAGTGGGGAAGGAGAGGGGATAGCACCGTTGCCACTTTACCGTTCCTCTCACGTGCTAGGCAACGAAGATGGCTGGGAGAGGGGAAGAGTAAGTTCGACTGCCGTAATGCACACGCACATATTCCTAGAAATTTGTGTACTGCAGTATTAATCATAAGACTGCCGTAAGACTGTCTACACATTTAAGTGAGCAGTTACCTAATTACAGCATACAAAATCTTCGGAATGAACAAAAAGTAAATGGTTAGCTACAGTTAAGATTTAGAGAAACAAAAGTGCCATACCTGCACAGAATTATGCATACTATTCCAACGGGAATATGTCGCTTCCCTTGTAGTCCCTGCTGTCATTGGTACTGCTTTTCTGATCGTTGTCGAAGCCGTCGCCGCCCCCGTCGTCAGAGCTACTGCAATCTCCCACGGAAATTATGAGTCCTTCCACTTTCTTCCAAATTGCCTTTGTTTTCCCATGCTGCTACTATAACTTTTTTTGTGACAAACAGCATCTTCCCAATTTTTAGCACTTATTTTTGCTATTATTTATTCTGTTAGTTTTATAACAGTGTTATAGTGAAATCTGTATTGTTGCGCGCTACATATCCCTTTATTTGGGCCCAAATCAACTCTATTGCATCAAAATGACAATGGTAGGGAGGAAGTCTAATAATTTTGTGGCCTTTTTCTGCAGCAATTTCATCAACTATATATTTTGGGAACTCCGGTTTGCTTTTACCAGTTCCAGCAATTCATACCTTTTTTAAATGGTCTTGAACACGCACATATAATTTCCCTTACTTGTCCTTTAATTGGGATTCCGTACCCAAAAACATTTTTTGTGGTCTTCACAGATAGTTTCTTTCTGTCTGTTTCTGTAGCACAAGTGTAAGTTGATCACTGAAACACATGAATTATGTTGCGAAAATGTAAAGCTGTTTGCACCCTGTGAAACATTCACTACCTGAAGCAGTACACTCTTAGTTTGGCAGTGATGACAGGGAGAAATACCCTAAGTACCGTAAGGGTTATTCATGTTAGAACTGGACTGGACAAAGGCAGGTAAGAAGGGTTGGTCATTAAACTGGGAAGGTTGGTCTGGTCATTCATCCATAAAACCTCATAAGATATTCTTTGAAACTAAATCCACACCTGTTCCCTTCCAACAACGCATACCGTCTCCTACTAAAGGGCAACGAACGACGACGGTATTGTGATACCGCTGATTCATAAGTGAAGCAACAATAGTAGCAGTGTCTGCTTATTGCAAACCTCAACATGCCGATAGACTAGCTTCATGCATAAAGCACGTGGTGTAGTGTGATAGAGTTCGCAACGTAGGATAAGCGTGCCGGGTTGCTATGGCAAAAGTTTACTTTTGATTGGTGGATTGATGGTTGCTAGGCGACCGCAATGACGTGTCAGTGATGTGTTTATCCCCTCTCCTTGTTTTTGCAGCTGAACAGCACGTGGAGGCAAAATGCCAATCACCAACTTACGATGCAACAATTATAATTTTCAAAGTTTAAGTGTGGAAATAGACAGTAGCAATCAAACGTTACAACAGATAGGAGAAAAGATAGATGATAGTATTGAGAAATTAGAGGTAGGACACATAGAACTAGGAAAGAAGTTAGACAATCAAGAACAGGCGTTAAAAATTTCATGAAAGTTAGTCAGGAAATAGAGAATGTAAGAGAAGAAACTGGTCAGGTAACAGACAATGTAGGGAAAGATGTTAGTGAGGAGACAGAGAATGCTGAAAATGAAGTTTTAAATATAGTGAAAGAAAGGTCAGATAGTGAAAACAGAAAACTGAGGGAGAAATAGCACAGAAATTAGACAAAGAAAGAAAAATGGCTAGAAAAGAGTTAGAAGAAACTAGGAGTAGATTAGAAGTATCAGAATGGGGAAATAGAAGACAGACGAGGAATTTGCAGGAAACCACAAATGAAATGAATGAGGTAGCAATAGAGATTACGGTGACAAAGGAAACATTCAAAATCGAGGGAGAAATGAAAGAGAAATATTCAGATATTTCAGGCAAGGGGCACATTTCCATCAGAATATGATTAAGAAAGAGAGGAAGAGATATCAATGTCCAATACCTAAGCTAGGTATGCAAAAATCATGGGGATGTAGGATAAATAAGTCCTTCACACACGGAAAAGTCCGCCAAATTCCTTTGTACTTTCTAAGTATATTGTGGGATGATGAACTTTCTTGTAAATGGTGGAAACTTAGGCTAAAGTACCTAAAATTACCATAACAAATTATAAAATTAGAAGAAACACAAACTTGTAAAATGTATAGGTTAAGTATAAACAGTGCAGTGTAAAATGTATAGGTTAAGTATAAACAGTGTAGTGAAAGTGCAGTGAAACTTAAAACTAAACAAGTGAAAAAAAAAATCTAAATGAAAATCAGAACACTGAAAGACTTTTGTAAAGAATATTTATATAGAATTCTAAAGAAGTATTTGGAAATGTATGAACAAAAGAAAATTAAACAGATACCAAGAAAATCAACATCAGAACATTGAAAGACTTTTGAAAAGAATGTTTATATAGAATCCAGAAAGACTTTTGAAATGAATGTTTATATAGAATCCAGAAGAAGAATTCAGAAATGCTGTATAAAAAAGGTATTATTAATTTACAATAGTTTAAACATGGAAGTGTATATATTTATGAATTGTTCTAGTTGTAGCATTTTATGAACTAATTTTAAGTAGATCAGATGGAGAAAGAGAGGGAGAGAGATTATGATGTAGATTAAAGTGTTTTCCATATAGTGGTATTGAAAAGTTGAAAATTGCAGATCAGAGTGTTGCTAAATGTTAAATAAGTTCTTGTTATAGTAGGCAGGTGGTTGAGTCGCTGTATATATTCTTTTATTATGGGATAATAAAATATGTACGGGGGCATTTGATACCGAAATTAAGGGGTGCAATGAATGAAAAATCGTAATGAATTTCAAAGAAATAGTAGGCAGGTGGTTGAGTCGTTTAACAAGACACGGGAGAAAGAGGGTTTTCTTAGCAAGAATTATAAATGGGTAACACTTGACTACGTTTGAAAAGATATTGTTCGAACCCTTAATAATGGCATGATCGAGACTAATAATCACAATGGACAAAATAATCACAAAAGGGAGTTATATGATATATTTATTGTGCATATTCCAAAATTTTACAATTTGCAACTTTTAGCTACATTTATTTGTTGTTACCTTGTTACTACCTTGGCTTGCATGACACCCTGATCTTTTGCTCTGCCAGGTAGCTCTTAACCTCCATACCTCCTTGATTACTTAATTAGTAATTTTTGGGTGAATAAAGAGAGCTGTGAGAGGTGAAAGTCACACACACACAGCTAGACGGTCCTCTGTTTCTGTCTTGGGTGAAGGCAGACCAGAAGCGATGAGAGAAGATCTCTGTCGGTTTATGCGTGAATAACGAATTAAGTGTTATCGCGTACTAAGCAGTCTACATACGGTAACTCTGAACAGTGATATATCGGTAACCCTTGGTCAGCAACTTCGAGTTTGATGTGATGATAAAAAGAAGCAGTCATTAAACCAGTCTGAAACTTGCATTCCAGTGGCATTAGAACCATCCTTACTCTCATACATATCCACGCATACCCCGAGAGTACCTCTTTGCTCTACCCTGCGCTACCCACTTATTCGCTTTACCTGATGGAAAGCCTAAAGGAAACAAGCAAATTGATGTTGTTTTATGCTAAGTTTAATAAAGAGTGGTCCAAAGACACATTATTGTCGAATGATGAAAGGTTGTGCATATATGTGTACCCCAAACTGAAGAGGTATCTTCAATATGGTACAGTAAAACCTACCTAAAACTGACCTCTTATATGTCGGAAACCTGGAAAAATAGAAAATAAATTTTGGAACAGAGCTATTTCCCATGTAAAATTATACTCTAAGCCTGAAAACTGCCTAATGCAGACAGAATATCTTTGGGAACTGTTTGCATAAATAATCTGATTAAAACGGATTTCTTTATGTGTAATGGGTTACAATGTACATATTTTAAAAAGTGCAATAATTTTTAGGGTGACTGTGCTTGCACCAAAGTTCTATGATTCATAAAGTCATAAACTGTAATCCTTCAAGGAAAAGGGAAAACAAACCGTTAGCTCTCTTAACTCTTCTAACATACATGGTAAGAGTACAACTGTTTTGTACTTTGTTGTGTTCATTCTCATTTTCATGATTTCATTGGTCATGTTTAAAAACTTAGTTTGCATGTACACAAATTCTGTAAAAGGAGTTCTAAACATAAGACATCACTGGAGGAAAAAATTAAGAACACAAAAAGGACAAACATCCAGTTAAAGAATTAACTGTGGCTAAAGGGAACAGCAGGTCATGTGAAAGGCATCACAAAATCTACAGAGTATGATGAGCTAAATCGTGCTGTGTTTGAGTGGTTTGTTAGTGCTCATGCTAAAGGAATTCCCATTTCTGGACCATTGCTTCATACTCAGGCTTTAGAGACAACAAGAAAATTAGGCAAAGACAATTTCAGAGTTAAGTGTGTTTGGAAGAATTTAGTAACAGTGACGTCCAGATTAATCGTAAAAACTACTTGTAGTCGGTTTATTGACATTCGTCACTTTTTTTATATTGAGGGACTAGTTTCAAAGGCCATTGCCTCCTTTTTGCTGAGTTGGAGAGAGGTTGAAATTGGAGGCAATGTCAATAAACCGACTACAAATAGTTTTCATGAACAATTTCAGAGCTTCCAATGGATGCCTTGAGAGTTTTAAACATCGCCATAACATTGTTTTGAATGCTGTGTGTGGTGAAGCAAATGATATGCAGACAGTTGCAGATTGGAAAGGGAAAATTTAAGACAGAGAAACTAGGTGATAAACTACAATTATTGTATGCAAGTTGAAAATATAGTACATAATACATATCAGCCTATTATTATTTACACTTCATTCCATATTATTGCTTCACTGTAAACCTGTGCATTTATTTCGTAATTTCGTATTTAATTACAACCCTGTGTAAGATGGAAACCTGTGTAAATGAAAAATAAATGCCAAAATGGCTGCATTCCATTTTAGAGAGGTTTTACTGTTCTTTCTAGGTGAGGAACCACCCAAGAAAATTCAGAGAACTAGGAACTCTGGAAGTAAGATGAGTAATCTCATTTCTGTGACTTTTGACACACGTCACACAGTCAATGCACCATGGTATGCAACTGAATGCCAATAGTCACTGACAAGTCGAAGAATGGGCATCTTCTTCTGCATCGCAACAGTGCCTGAGCACACATAGCTGCCAGAACAGTGGACTTCTTGGAGAAGGAAAAGGTTCTGTCCCATCTACTCATATTCACCTGACCTGGTCCCATGTGACTTCTTTCTGTTCCCAAAAACAAAGGAAAAAATATATATGGGCACTACTTGACATCCAATGAGGAGGTTATCACTGCATACAGTAATGCTCTAAGTGACATTCCTAAAGAAGTTTGGATTAAGACATTTTCTAAGTTGTTTCAGAGGATGGAATCAGTGCACAAGTGCTCATGGAGAGTATTTTTAAAAGTTGTAATAATTGTAAATCAAATTTCTTTCTGAACTACTTTCAGCATAACCCTCTAGCTATGTGTTTGCAGTAAGCCATACCAAATGATGAAGCTTTTAAATTTAAACTTTAATAAGTTCATAAAACTCCATGCTGATTTCTGTCACCCAAAGTGCCTTACATAAAATGGACCTGGCAGACACATCTCAGTGGTTCTTGTCTTTTAGGATGCCCAGAAGTGGCTGTGCAGTAAAATATATGAACAATAAATGTTTCAGTTGACCACGATATACCATTTTGTGCTATTCCTCTTCATGCTCATCCCTACTTTTCTGTTATTTTACATATTATAAGGACCTTGTGACTATTAGAGAGGCTCAGATTTCAAGACAAATGGAGGGCCCATCATTGCAACCATGACTTTCTCAAGAGGATCCAGAATTTACATGAGTATTAAGCTGGACCCAAGCTTGGCAAACAAAAGCGTGTTTGGCTTTTGGAAATGGGTATAATTGCTTCCTTCAACAAATTAAAGTTTGAAATCAACAAGAATGCTGTGCCAAAACATACTCTATAAACATTAAATACATTTCAAAAGCCTTTGATCACAGTTGGAGTTGTGTCAAAGCTATTTATTGGATGCTGTTTACATTTCTGTTTTCAGATACAGGTTCCTTTCAACACATACTTTCAAGTGGAGCCACTGCAGAAATTTCATAAGGTCATTACCATGGAAGATTTTATGGAAGAAATAGCACCAATCATATGGCCACCAGAAAAACGAATAGGTAAAATATTTTAACATTTTTCTTTTTCTTTCTTCTCATACAGTGCACAAAAATATTGTGAAGCTCCAACAATATTCTGTTTCCTTTCCTTTTAATGTTTCCCTGATTAAATAAATTATAACGGTGTATAAAATGTGCAGTAAGTAGTAAATGTAACCAGTAACAGTAAAGCAATTATTATAAATAGTTAAGTTACATAAATGATTAAATGAACAAAAATACTGAAGCTATTAACAGTGAAGTAAATATAATTCATTGAATTATAATAATTAGTGACTAAACTTCACTTAACTTTTATATATATATATATATATATTATTACAGGACTAGTGCTAAATTACCTTAGCAGTTGTGCACCGTACCACTGCCACTACTGTTTCCGCAAATCCATCGTTTGTATCATTAATCAGGTTGTTTGTTATTGTTGTTGTAACTATTGCCGCCAGGTGACAAATTGATTTTTATGTTTATTACCAACCACTGAAAGTAAAATAAATTTTGTTACTTTCAATGGTTGACAGTAATTAAAAAAAAAAAAAACCTGTTACCTAATATCATTAGCGATAACAACAGTAATAAGCAACCTGCCGGATGAAAACATTGGATTTGCAAAACTAGTCCTGTTATATGCAGCAGAAGCTCGAAATACTGCAGATTCGGATTTAACACGGGTAAAGGTATGTCCCCATTAATAAAAGTACATAGATATATAAAACTGTTTTTTAACTTTAAAAGTTGAGATAAAAGTATTCTGCAAACAGGTTCTTCAGTATAATTTTTGCCACCACCCCTGTGTGTTGAGTTGACGCTGCATTCCAGAAACATAACAGTAAATAGAAACAATAGTGTTTTGACTGTACTAGTACAAGGGTTCAAAACCTCTACCTATTATACAGAGTATTCTTTAAAACTAAAGAAATTAGCAGTATGCGTCCAGTCTAAATCACACATTGGTGTCAAAATGTCACAAGCGGAAAGCATATTCAGTTGGAGAAAAACTAAAAATAAACTTATAATTATGTGAAAAGGGGAGAAACAAAAGCAAGTTTATTGTGTGTGAATGGAGGCCCGGAAGGAACAATATGGTGGAAAGTGAAATTGGACTACAAAAAAGAAAAAGAAATTGGGTAAAAATAGTGATCTCATGTGTTTATACAAGTGGTTTTTAATAAAACAAAGTGAAGGGGTATCATCTGGACCGGTCATCAGAGCTCAAGCTATAAAACTATAAAGATTTGCATGGGACAGATGATTTTAACTATCAAAAAAAGAGAGCTTTGAAGAATTTATAAACAAATTAGATTATAGAACAAATAGTACTAAATTACACAACTACATCAAAAAAATAAAAAGAGAAGACCAACAAAGTTAGCCACTAATTGTTGATAATAAAGAAATATATGAAGACACCCTTATAGCAGAAAAACTAGCAACATACTACAAAACTAGTACTATATTAAAAAATAAAAACAAAAAGCAGAATAAATACCTAAGGAACAATAACCTTGACAATACATCCAACCTCCAAAATATCTTCATTGAGTCTTTTACATTTCCAGAAATAAAACAAGCAATATGGACACTAAAAAATAAAGAGCCCAGGTCCTGATAATATACATCCGGAGCTACTAAAAATTTAGGACATGAAGCACTTCGCACCCTTCTAAAAATTTTCAGTAACATTTGGACCACCAGAAATAATATACCAACATAATAGTCCCAGAACAAGCCGGGTTTAGGAAAGATAACTCAGCAATACATCAGGTCGTAAGACTTACACAAGACATTAAACAAAATTTTAATAAAAACAAGACCTCTAGCACTATTTGTTGATTTCAAAGGTGCATTTGACACAGTATGGCGAGAAATGCTACTACACAAGATGAAATCATATGGCATATCAGGTCACATGCTAAACTGGTTTCAAGCCTTCTTATCTCAAAGATGGTTTGCAGTGCAGTACAAAACAGCCACATCCAAATGGAAACAAACCCGAGTTGGATTACCCCAAGGATCTGTTACAAGTGCTATTCTCTTTAATATATTTATAAATGACCTAGCAGATGCACTGAAGAAACTAGATAACATACAAGTGGGAATGTATGCCGACGATTAGTAATATGGACCTCGGAAAAGAATATAAGTTCTGGGAAAAAATTATAAAAAGTTTCAAAAAACAATGGAGAATGCAATTATAATACTGGAACAATGGACTAACCATAACAATATGGAGATAAACACAGAAAAAAACCAATATCAACTGTTCACAATGCAACACAAAACAGAAAATATATGTCTGCAAATCAATAACAAAAATTTACAAGAAGCATCCACAACAACATATCTAGGAATAGAACTAGACCGGAAACTATCAATGAAAGAACATGTAAACAATGTAACAAATAAGATCAACAAAAAGAACATCTTAAGACGCCTAGCAGGAAAAAAAATGGGGTGGAAATATGGACCTCCTTAATAACACATATAAAACATACATAAAACCCAACTTACTATTTGGAGAACTGCTGGCAACAGTAAGCAAGAAACTCAAAAGGCAAATAGAAACCTCACAAAACAATTCACTAAGAATAATAACAGGAGCTGTGAAAACAACACCAATTGCCATACTACAGAGCTTCACAAAAAATATGGCCATAGAACTGGAACATGAACTAAAGGCAATTACCCTAGCACAAAAACTGCTAGTTAACAAAAATAGACACAAGTGATATCACACAGCAGATAATATAAGCAATCTAAAAACCCAAACAAGCTTCAGAACATACATCAATAACTCAAAACACAAGAACATAATAACAATAGAGGAAGCTAAAACTTTGAACCGCAGAAGTCGCTTGCGTAGCTATACATACATACATACATTTGTTCGTATACACACAAAACAAAATAATTCAAATATCAGGCTATAGTGAAACAAAGTAGTGAAATTTCAACAATTTATTAATGTAGTCTCTACTTTTTTGTTACTGTAGATGTATATTGCCTTTAATGGGTTTTAAACCAGTTTTTGTTTAGTTTAAATAACTAAATAATTACGGAAGTTATGGAATTGTATTTATGATGCATTTTTACAGCATTTAACAATTTAAATGTCGAGGAACAACATAGTCTGCCTCCACGTGGTGTTCCCTGGATAACGCTAAATGGACTACAACACAGGCATGCTTTCCAATACAAAAGAAGAGCACTTTTCAGTGCTGTTTTGGAATGCCGGGGGAATGACCCAAAGTAAAAAGACCATGTTAGATAATCTTTTAAGAGACAATGATGCAGATGTTTTCATCATTGCCGAGGCAAATTTAGATAGACAAAAAGAAAATTTTTATAAATTTTCAAAATATAACACAAATATTTTAGAAAAACACAGACAGATAGCAAGTGGTATACTTGTTGGCACCAATCAATGTATAAATGCAAAGTTTGAAATTGTAAAGAAAATGAATCAAGATGACACCTCTGAAATAATTAGAATAACAGCCTGCAAGCAAAAACATAAATTCAAAATATATGGAATTTACAGCTCACCCAATAACAACCAACTCAACCTAGACATACTAGATAGTGACAATAAGACAATCATAATTGGCGATCTCAATGGACATTCTCCAAGATGGGGCTACAATGATAACAATAAAGCTGGCGTAATCATTGAGGAATTTGTAGATACCAACTTAATGAAAATACTGCACAGGGATGAAGACCCAAAAACCTACATACACTATACAGGACAGTCAACCAATCCAAGTATCGCGATCATATCAACTGATCTAGAAGATAAAACTACAAAAAAAGTAATTGAAGACAGTGGTAGTGGACACAGAGCCATAATAACAAAAACACCTACATCAACAACCACCCAACACAAAAGGAAAAATAAAACAAATGGAACTTCAAAAAGGCACATTGGGAAGAGTATAAAACGACAACAAATAAATTCCTAAAGGAAATTAAACTAGAACAAAAAATAAATAAAGCAATAAAAGAACTAAATGCTGCAATTCTAAAAGCTGCAAAAAGATGTATTCCAAGAGGAAAAATCCATAAATAATAAACCTTTCTGGAATGAACAGCTAACACAGCTCAAATCAAAACGAGACAAAGCCAGAGAAAGAGCAGAAAGGTCACAAGATAAAGCAGATGCTATAGAATGGCGAAAAGCAAATGCACAGCTAAAACAAGCTATAAAACTATCAAAAAAAGAGAGCTTTGAAGAATTTATAAACAAATTAGATTATAGAACAAATAGTACTAAAGTACACAACATCAAACAAATAAAAAGAGAAGACCAACAAAGTCAGCCACTAATTGTTTATTTATGCTATACCAAGTGATAATCATACGAGGATATGTTGTGTTACACACACGTGCGCGCTGGAAAGAAAACTCCCTGTCAGCATCTGTTATTACAAAGTTTCTGGTAGCCTTATGCAGCTGTTTTCGCTCAGTATTTTAGTTATTTATACTCTCTCTGTGTTCAGAGTGATTTCTTATAGCTATCAAGAGCTAAATGAATGGCACATTTTAAATTGTTAAATTTCAGTGTTAACCATGGCTTATCCCGTAATGTAGCAAATTAGCTTGCATATGATGTATACAGGCTTCTGATATTACTGTAGAAAATCTGGAAGATTTGTTGTGCGATTATGAAGGAGATGTTTAGGATATAGGTAGCAGTGACGTGTACTGGTCTACAGATGGCGTGTTAGCTACTCCATTGTTTGGGGAAATGGCGGGTCAAATATGGGTGATATGGATCAGCTATTACTAGCTATCCCTCTTTACGAAAAACAGTTAAATGGTAAAAAAAGTATTTTTATACCACTGGATGTAACCATGCACAATTGTTTAGTAATTTTCAGAGATGTAAATTCATGCAAGACATTCACCTACCTGTACTTGCGCATATAAATAGCTCGTAACCTAATTGAGTATTATAATACTCAGAGGCCTCTTTATACTGGGGTGTAAGAAATTCACCACGACATCACCCCTCATATTTGAGAGAAAACACTTTCCTAAAAGGATACCACCCACAACCAAAAAAGTCGCAATCATTTCGAAAATGTCTAGTGTGTTGCGAAAAAGAAGTTCGCAAGGAAACCAATATTATGTGGTTTGAATCTGCACATGTGCCCTTGGGTGTTTATCCAAGTTTGGAGGTGAACAATTCAAAAAGAAACCTTTATGGGTACGTTTACATCCCTTATAGAACTAATTTAAATTTATAGTAAAATAGGAAGATTAAAATAATTGGCATTAAATGAGCATTAAATGCATGTATGCGCAGGACGTCTATACACGTCCATATCGGTTTGGGGCATTTTAATTTGGATGTGATATGACGTCCATATCGGTGAAAGGGTTAAGGAGGTCGCTATCTGATGATGGTGATTGTACTGGTAGTGATGAAATTATGCCTATAAATGAAATAGCTCAATGGGAGGGTGCAAATTTCAACACCTTTGTGCATTTTGATGCCAGTCAGCTGTGTGTGGGTAATTACAGGATGTGATTATTGCTGATGTGTGGCAAAAATATGGTGGTGATTTAAAAAAAAAAAAACAGACCAAGCTTCAAGCGACACTGACAATGATAGGGATCACGATTGAAATCTTGAAATACCTAAAGTGGGTAAAGTATTAAGTGCATAAATGTGTATTCATTTTTTTAAATTTATATCCTCCAATGTTAAGTCAGTGAACTGTGAATGAAATGGGTGAAATGATTCTCAAATGACCCCAGGGTTCATAGAGCTTAGAGTTATCCAACTTTCATTTTTCAGGATAAGGGAAAACTCTGGGAAAAACCCCTTATCCACCCTGACCAAGATTCAAACTTGGGACCTCTTGAACATGGGCTTTGCTGACATTACATCATTGTGAAAAGTTCTAGTAAAAAAGCTCTAAGTTCATTAATATGTTTTGCAAATGAGTTGTATGCATTTAGTGCATGAAAAGTGAAGCAAGCCAGATTCACTGAATACTTTAAAGCGGGACCAATTTCTAAATAATGTTTGCTTCATCTTTACTGTTAGTAAACTTTTATACATGTGGGCTCACTGTATTACTATTTCTTTTTTCTTTTACATGTGATGTATTTTCAAAATTTCATTTGTAAGTAATTCTGAGTTACAAGTAATCTTCCTCTTCTCCTTGTTATATGTATTGTGACTTTGTGGGTTCGTAGAATTAAAAGTCCAAGTTGCAGAAATTCAAAATGTTCTTTATTTCCATAAAAATACACTTTGAACAATCCTTACAGTAGCAGAATTATGTCACATACACAATTAGAATCTTCTTAGGTCGTTGACCACAAACAAACAACGTTCACAGTTGCACGATACTCTGTTTACAACAACAACTCTCGTTACAACTCCGTTTACGACTACTGTTTATGACTGCTCTTGGCGAGTCTAGGCTTCCTTATATATACCACTACTCATATTACTAGACATTTCTGGAATATTCTGTAACAAACAAGAAATCGAATGTTCTCTATCAATCAAGATGTCACTAGAATTTTCCATCCATCTCACCCACCTTATCTGCCTCGGCAGACCTTTATCTCCGTGCTATCTTTATCAGCTCCTTTGTGTGCACAAGTCATGCTATCGCGATAACGGGTTCATGACAGTATAAATCAGGTTCAACTATATTACCATTACCTCTTTTAATACCACTAAACATTGTGTTAGCCCGCCTTGGTAGCGTGGTGCTAGCATGTCTGCCTCACGTTCAAGGGGTCCTAAGTTCGAATCTCGGTCAGGGTGAGTTACCTGGATAAGGTTTTTTCCGGGGTTTTCACTTATCCTGAAAGACGAATGTTGGGTAACTCTAAGCTCTATGGACCCTGGACTCATTTGAGCATCATTTCACCTATTCCATTCATCGTCCGATATGACTTAACATTGGAAAATATGTAAAAAACTATTTCTACAAATATTATAATAAAATACAGTAGAATGCTGAAATACCATGGTCTAAAAGTACTGTGGATTGTGGTTTAACACAGTTAAAAGTATGTTCCTGTTAAAAGATGTGGTTAATTATTTTATTGGATTTTTTTTTGGGGGGGGGGGGGGGGGGCTAGTTGAGATAAAAATATTCCACCAACACAGGTACTGCAGTATATTTTTCAACATCACCCCTGTTCGTTGACACTGACTGCTGCATTCCAGGAAAGTAACGACTGATGTCTCTTTCTCCAGCTAATATGTATAATACTGCTGAAGAAACCACATACTGCAGGTGGGTTGGGGACGGGGAAGGTAGAGATGTCTGTATCTGAGGTACAGTCCTTGCCAATTCACAGTTGCTCTTTTTTTCACACATTGATCCTTGCCTAAATTAATTATGCCGTCAGTGTACTTCGTAAATTAGGATCCAGAACATTACACAGTCAGGGTCAAGAAATTGTTTCAAATGTCTGAGCATACATAAAGAAAGAAGCTAAAAACAAAGAACTGGTTACATTAGATGATTTTTTTTTCTCATGTGCATATCAGATGACACAGGAGTATCAAAAAGAACAGTGAAAAGAATTGTTAAAGAAGGCAAACAAAATGAAAATCTGAGCACATCTTAGGAACCCCAGGTAAAAACACAGTGTTCCCAAACGAGTAATAGATCTAGATGACTGACAAATGTGTCTTTAGAAGAAGGATTCAACATTTTTATGTTCAGGAAAAAGGTGCTCCTAATATAGCTAAATTACTTATTTTAAGAGAGAGCATTAACATTCAGGGCAGTAAGTCATCCTTAAACAGAATAGTGAGAGAACTGGGTTTCAAATGGAAAAACACTAACACAAATAGAAAATGCTTATAGAAAAGCACAACATTCATTCTAAAGGTCTCTGTTGAAGACAGTGTATCTGGTATTGAACAACTTGAATAAATTTAATTACAATACCTGTAATTATGCTTGCATTAATACGAACAGGTTTGCACAACTAATTTAGCTGGTAAATTGTGTGAATATTTTTCTGCAAGGACTGTACTGCTTTACTAATGAATATGTTATCTGAGCAGCATATGAAGCTGATGCAACAATTCGCTTAATGCTATCCACAATAGGAATGACAATAAAGAACAGGATGACAGTGAAGATGATAGTGGTGAAAATGACGTAAGAGTTAATGAAGTGATAACTCATTTAAACAATGTGATTTTGTGGATGGAGATGCAAAATGAATCAAACAGCATTCATCTCCTGCATCTTGATGCAAAATTCACTGATTTTTTTTTTTTTTTTTTTTTTTTAAAAAACAAAGAAAAATTAGGTTGGTGTGGAATATAAATCATGATTGGTTACAGGCTGGAATACACCTCCCAACATAACCAGTGAGCAATTTTAAAAGTACTGTAATATATTTACCCTATATACAAGAGTTTAATACTGTACTGTAATTTATTATTACATGCATATTTCCCTCCTCCAATTGCATGGGAATGATTTTTGCCCCTTATATTACTTCCGTATATACTACAGTAAGATTATAACGTGGGAGGGTAAAGTATGTCCTTCAACAACTGTGTTATTTCAGGCTTCTACTGTATTTTATTATAATATATGTATTAATTAAAATTATTCTATGAGTCGACTGAGACACTCTACTTAATATACCACAAATTTTCTTTCAATGCGTTTTGACTTCATGTGGAGGCGAAGTAAGTTGAAAGAAAATTTGTGGTATGTGAAGTAGAGTGTCTCTGTCAACTCTGAATAATTTTAATTATTACATTACTTCACAGTGTTAATTCCAATTTACCTTTTCAAAATATTTGTATTGTCTGACTGTTATTAGCTTCAGTTTTTTTACATATTTTGCAGTTATGTTTATTGCAGTTAACATTAAGTAAATAGAATTGTATTCAACCTAGCTTAATCCTGCTGTAAACATCTGGGTGGGAACAGAGACAGAGATATTGGGACAGAAAGCGGTTAAGCTATTGATTGGCTTAGCGAAGTTAGTGGGTTTTTTCTTTTATTTGCATGTGTACGATAAACCCCTCCTTTAGGTACAGTACTGAAAGTAGTTTTCTGATCACTGCTCTACAAGAGCTAATTTTGTCGGAAGAAAAGTATGCAAATGTTTCAATTCTTATAAACGTAATAGCCCCACATTTTATCTTTCTGCTTCACATACCACAAAGGTGTGTTCGGGGCTCGTGAGTCCTGAAAGGAATATTTACAACAGATATATACATAATAGTATGCTATATACAGATTACACAGAAGACAGGTGAAATTATACACACCTTTAACTTATTATGTTAAATTAAGCTGCATTTTATTTAACAGTTACTAAAGGACTCTGCTATTATATAATATTTTTGCATATCTATACCTGGCAGCTCTGTCGCAGCGAGGTCTGTATTGAGTTGAATGCTGATTAAGATGTTATTGTTTATAGTGTGGAGTTGCTTCTGATATGTAACACTGTATTTCCTGTATATCTCGCGTCCCTCATAAGCCCAAGAACACTTGTGTATATGCAATTTAAAATCAGTAAGCTTTCCATCATGGAGCAGGCCAGTGCTTCAGCCGAAATGAAACACAATCGAGGCAAACCTTTAAAAAGCGGCGAGAGGCAAATGATCACACATTGTTTCGCGATGCTTAAATAATAATAATAATTTTATTGTCGTTGAGCTTTACAGCAATGGACAATGTCAGAAGCTACAATAAAAATTACAACAATATGATACAGAGTATGTTCAAAGTCGAGCTTAACAGCAATTGATGTCAGAAGATAACATAAATATTACAATACAATCTTTCTATTCTATTTTACAGAATATATACAAATGAGAAAATAATGTTCAGTGAATAAGTGACTCTATTTACAATTGAGATGCATTTTCAAAAAATTCCTGTAAGGAGTAGAATGGGTTGATTAATAATCTGTCATAGGGCCTATGTTCAAAGCTGTTATTTGGCAGTCAAGTTACATAATCTGGAAGTGCATTATACATTCTTATACCTAATATTTCAAAACTATTATGTGATTTTGCAAGCCTATGATAAGGTGTATCAATTTAGTTTGTATAGCTGGTATTATATTTATGGACATCCTGTCTATAGTTGTAATCAGATAAATTCTTTTTTATATAAATTAGGACAGTATAGATGTATAAGTTTACTACTGTCATTATTCTTAATTTAATAAATGATGGCTTACAATGTGCAAATTTGTCTGTATCAGATATAATATGGATAATCTTCTTCTGCAATAATAGGATATTACTAACGTGGCTACTATTACCCCCAAAGTAAGATACCATATAATATAATGCTATGAAAAAAGCAAAGTAACCAGATCTAATGTATGTATTCGGTACAGAGCTTTTTAAGTTTTTGATAAGATATATAACTCTTGAGAGCCTCGTAGTGATGTAATTAATATGTGGTTCCCAGGAGAGTTTATTGTCAACTATTACACCCAAAAATTTGACTTCTTTAGTATCATTTGAACTTGTCAGGTCCCTTAAGCTAAATACAAGTTGTGTTTTCTTTTCATTAAGCAAGAAGCCATTTGCCCTAAACCATATGTCTGCCTGCCTCAGGGTGTCCTCGGCAATTGTTTTAAGTTCTGTAATGTCTGAGCTAGTATTAAAGAAAGTAGTGTCATCTGCATATAATATTGTATGGGTATTTACAAAAGAGGGCAAGTCATTGATCATTAGTGCAAAAAGTAGAGGTCACAATAGAACCTTGTGGCACCCTGCACTTTATTTCTGTCATTTTCGATCTCTCACTACCGACACACACGACTTAATAGCAATTACTTAAGTAGGCTGAAAATTTTTTAAGGCTGTATCACCTATACCATAAAATTTAAGTTTATATATGTGTGTATAATTCACACAGTCAGATACCTTACTCAAATCGCAAAAGGTGGCCTCAGCTATATTTTTGGATTCAAAAGCAGTGAGTATCTTTTTTTACTAACGATACTATGGCATCTATTGTCGATTTGCCTTTTCTGAAATCCACTTAATTCTTTTGATCAAACAAAGAAAGAAACAAACCCGTAATCGTCTATAAAAAAACATTGAGAAAGAAACTGGTGATCTCTTTGGTGTTTCCACAAGTAATGTGCATAGCATCCAACTATGGAGTTGACTGATGATGAAAACAATCTGTTTTTGAAATCGATCTCCATTAGAAAGAAGTATTAACACCAATTTCTTAAGATAAGTGAAGCCTTTGTAACAAATATTTATATTTGTGTAATATTTATTGCTTCACTGTAGCTAGCTTCATTTTCTACATAATCAGTAAAGTTCATGATTATTTTTTCAGAATTGAACTGCCAACTCTAAATAAGATTTTACATAAATTCTGACATAGATTTGCCAATTTTTTCACGAAGTACTTTCCATTGGTTGTTGTTAGATATTGGATTGAAATTTCAAAAGCGAGGGCGGAAATTAGTTATAGTGGACAGAGAAGATATTGTGATGTGGAGACATAAATATCTGTGCCAAATCAAAAGATTTTGTAGGAATCCGATTAAAGGTAACCATTATGTTACTTCATGATTCTATTAATATTCCAACTCATAGATTTAATTAATGTGTAACCCAATTCTATTTATTATCTAGAAGTTAGCGCTGCTATGTATACTGCTAGTGTTGCAAAACTTATGTGCGTGCATGTAGCGTCTAACACGTGGTGAGTTGAGTCAGTTCTGCCTTGCTGTTTACAGCAGGATTAAACTACCGTGAGACAGAGTATAACAATACTTTCGACAAGAGTATAGAAAATCACATGAATTCAACATACCAGGTATTTTTTATGTTTATGTTATTCACTGTGAATGATTCCATTGATACAATCATATACTTTTTAAATTGACATTTTGCTTATGCTTAATTTCATTGTGAATGGTACCTAACAGTAAACAAAGTAAAAAAAAAATTGTTAATATGTATATCTGTTTAATTAGTGCGTTTGTATCAGGTACAAACATCACACAAAGGAGCTGTTGAAGCACTGTTCATAATTCTCTTAACCTGCACAGTTCTTCTGCTTCCTGTTCAAGTGTTTAGGTTCTGTAAGCACTACCTTACAATTTTCTATAGTTGCATGCAAAAAGTGTTTCATATTCTCCACTAATATTATAAACAGAAATAACCATCCATTAATTCTCAAGAATTGTGCTTACTTAGGTGGGCAGTTTCTTTTATGTATGTAAAAGGCTTAGACAACTTGATCTGAGCATGACAATTAGTTCAATTTTACACTTTATAATTATTTTTTCTTTACAGCTTTCTGTTATGCAGCTAGAGGAAATGGTGGGGGATGTAATGCTAAAGAAGGAAATCCTTTTGGACCGTTCTGGGATTCATTTAATGTTGATTTTGTTGGATCTGAGTTTTATGGACCTCTACATTATGATATATATCATCATGACATGGCCACAAAATGGAATGAAAAATACTCTTCAGAAAAATGGCCAGGTAACTTTTACTGTAACATTTTGTGAGAGTTACGGAGAACTTATTTATGTTTGAAAATAAAAGCTCTGAGAAGCCGAATGGTTAATGTTTGCTGCTCACACTAACACGCAGCATAACCATTTAATGCTAAACTTTGTTAGAGAAAATTAATTAAAGATTGTACCATAATAAGGTTATAGAGTCAATTAAATTTGCTATTAAGGCTGGGCAAACTTTGAAATAGGAAAGAAGCTGAGGACATGTAACTTTTTCAGGCTTCTACTCAACAATAAAGTTAACATCATTGTTGATCAGCTGTGCTGGCCAAGATGTTTGTCTCAGGCTGTCAGTAGGCACTAAAGGTGCCTGAATCAAGTTTTGCCTCAACCAAACTAGAGATATTCTTTTTTATATTTCTTGCTTTTATTTGCTATGCTTAAGTTAAGAGTAACTAATCTTCACATTCTTGCTATAATTTTTGTTTTATTAGTTTGTTTGGTCATTAACCAGAATAGTTTAGTCTAAACACTTCTCATTCATCTGTATAAAATTTGGCTCGCAGTTTTATAAAAAAAATTGAAGCTACTGACAGTGAAGCAATTCAAATATAATAAAACTATAACATTTGGTAACTAACTCCACTTACCTGCTTAAAATTGTCAAAATTCTCTGGGACCGGTTTCATGATGTTTTCATCACATTCTCAGCCGGTAGACTGATTCACTTTTCCATTACATCCGGTAAATGGATAGTTTGCTATCATGCTACCATCTACTGTGGGCAACACAAACTTATTGGCAGTATTCAAAATGCATCATGTAATAAATACATGATCTAAAGATAGTAAGAAATAATAAATTAAACTTTGGTATTTATAGGAAGTATACTCACATCGATAATTACATAAAAAGTAAAATTTTTAATCCTTTTTCACATAAATTTGCTGTTTTTAATAGTTTGATTTATAGATTAATAAATATACCAATGAATAAAGAGGAACTTAATAAAGAATATGAACATATTATTAGTACTGCTTTAATTAATGGTTTTAGTAAAGACTTTATATAAAAATATTGAAAAATTTAAATATAAAAAAACAGTTAATGATATTTCTACCCTTAAAAAATAAAAGACGGTTATGATTTTAAAAAATTTACTTACTATCCCTGGGTTAGTAAACAGTTTCAAAATTTTTTTTATAGAGTTTGGTATAACTTTAGTTCCTCAAAATAAATATAGTATTAAAAATTTACTGCATTTCTCTAAAAAAGATAAAATTCCTGATAGTAAAAAAATCTGGTATTTATCAGTTTAATTGTTTCAATTGTGATAAAGTTTATATTGGAAAGACAAAAACATAATTTGGAAACCAGAACGAAAGAGCATTTTCATAACATTAAGTATAAACAAACTTATAAATCAGCCTAGCAGATCATTTTTGGTCATTTAACCATGAAATAAATCCAGAAGTTAAATTATTAAAACAATTAAATGGTCCGATAGATTTAATGATTTGGGAAAATATATTTATTTTAAAAAATAAACATTGCATAATGAGTTTTGAAGTACTGGCAGTCGATTCTGTTTTCAACTTTGTTTCATTTTCAGATTTTGGTAGTACTGACTAAAACATAGCGACATCTAGCAACTGTAACATTAACAAGATTGTTGATGGCTCTAGTTGAGGATGTGAATAGTGTTCACAAAATCACAATCCTAATCAATTTATAAGAAAACATTCATCATTTCTTATAAGATAAGTGAAGTTTTTAAGTTACAAATTATTATATTTGTATATATCATTATGTAATTTTTATATTAAATGTATCAGGTCCATTCAATAGTTTTAATAATTTAACTTCTGGATTTATTTCATGGTTAAATGACCAAAAAAGGATCTGGCACTGTGGATTTATCTGTCTGTTTATATTTCTGAAATGTTCCTTCACTCTGGTTTCCAGATTTTTTTCTTAGCTGAAATGTTATCTTTCTTAGAAAAATGTAGAAGCTTTTTTATGCTGTATTTATTTTGAGGAACCAGTGTTATACCAAATTCTTCAAAAAACATGAAATTTTTTATTTGCCCAAGAATCATAAATTGTTTAAAATTATAATCATATCTTACTTATTTAGGGATAGAAATATCATTTACATATTTTTGCTATTTCAATTTTTCTATCCTTTTATGTATAAAATCTTTATTAAAACCATTAATTAAAGCAGTTTTAATCTTTTCATCGATATGGACATCATATATAACGTCCAAGTTAAAATGCCTGCAGAACCGATATGGACGTGTATAGATGTCCTGTGCATACATACACTAATGCTTATTTAATGACAATTATTTTAATCTTTCTATTTTACAATAAATTTAAATTATGTATGATTGTCGAAATTTAGTAACAGTGATGTCTCGTATATAACTCGTATATGTTAGGACAGCACGTTGGCCATGGTAGCTCAATGGGTTAGAGCGATTGGACGGAAATCAGGAGATCCGTGGTTCAAATCCCAGCCATGGTATTGAATTTTTCATGTTGACTCTATCAAAGATCTTAGCCTATATACGGCTAGTGTGAAGAAATGATTAATTTCCATCAATGAACTAAAATTAAAATTGAGTATCTGTTCGTAGGTGCCAAGTTGATACTTTGTTCCTTAAAGATCTTTTTTAATTTATTAAATGTTTTTGGGTTGTATGTGAATGCACTGAATATTTTGTTGCTTTCTTTTTCTTTTGTAAATATGGTTGCTTCCGTATTGGTTTTCTTTAGTTTAGCCTTTTTATTTTTTTTAAACACTAGACTTTTGTTGTATCCAATTTCTTCTGCCATGTAAAGTATGGCTTTTTGTTCCTTGTAGTATTCTGCTTTGTCCATGGGTATTTTGACTAGTCTGTGTTTAAGACTTTATCATTGCATGTTTATGTATAATTGGGTTATAGCTATGATTTTTATGTAATTTTCTGACTGTGTTGGCTTCCTGTAATTTCCAATTTTTTTTGGGGGGTGTGCGGTTCAATCTTGATGATATTTAGGTCCAAGAAAGAAATTTTCCCATTGACTTCCTTTTCTCTTTTGAATTTGATAGTATTTTCTTGTAGATTGGGTAATTTTAATGCATCATCTAAATGTTTATTTGGAGCTATTGCAATGATGTCATCAACGTATCTATACCAAACCGTGAAGTTCCATGGGAAGTTCTTTTTAATTTGTGTTTCAAATGCACTCATAAATAAATTTGCCAAAAGGGGTGAAAATGGGTGGCGCCCATTGATAACCCTGATTCCTGCTTGTAGTATTTCCCATTAAAGCTGAAGAAATTTTATTCAATGCGTAATTTTGTTAATGAAATGTATTCTGCTTCTTCTGTTTCCATTTCCAGTGTAGTTAGCCATTTTTTTTAATATTGTCTGTAATTTTTCTGTTGGAATGCTTTGAAATAATGATGTGGCATCAAATGAAACCAATATGTCAATTTTTGTCCAAATGTCTTGAATTTTTCTACCAGATCTAAAGAGTTCTTTAAATTTGCACTTTCAAGCTTTGAGAAGCTATTAATTTATTTATTAACCATTTGGCCAAATTATATGTGGGGGCATTTATAATACTAATAGGTCTCATGTCGGGACGTATTTAAGGGGGGTCCAGGGGGTCCAGAACCCCCCCCCCTGCCGTAATTGAATTATCATTTCAAATTTTTAATAGCTGAAATAAGACTTAGTTTAAAATAAATCGAAAAAAGTTTATTCAAGATTCTCATCTTAACATCTCTATTTACTGTCAGGCAAACATTAAGTTATTTAAGAGATAAACGAAAAGTTACTGCACAGCAGCTGTAGAACTCGTTAAAATACACAAATAATGTATTGCAAAGTTAACCAATTCCGATATATTATTATTTGTTGATTAGAATTCCCAGATACTTAATGGTATTTAATTTTTAACTTCTAAGTTCCTATTCCCTTTTTCATTCAAGGAGAACTAATACTTCAAATGCATCAATCAGTGGTTCACTTTTTAAATATCTGATTGCTGCTTATATCACTTTATCCCAGTTATAAGAACAAAAAGTGTACAATGTGCAAGGACTTGACAAGACAAAAACAAACTTTTCTAAGAACTATTTGTAGAAGTTTGGTGGAGAAGGTCATGTGAATATAATATATTACTTGTGTTTTTATTTTTTACTAATATAAAAACACATCCCTGATTAATTATTTATTAAAAGCAAATAATTCAACTAGATTTTTGGACCCCCCAAGAAACTGACTTCTGAATACGTGCCTGGTCTCATGGCTTTTCCTGTTTTGTGAATTTAATTTTTGGTAGCCCATATACTCTTGGTAAAGTTGGATTATCTACTTTAATTTTGTGAAATTCTTTTTTGTTAATTATTTTGCTTTCTTTTAACGTTTTATTTGTGGATTTAGTGCAGTACTTCAATGGTATAAATATGTTGATGACATCATTGCAATAGCTCCAAATAAACATTTAGATGATGCATTAAAATTAATCAATCTGAATGACACAAAAAAGTGGAATTTACAGGAAGCCAACACAATCAGAAAGTTACATAAAAAATCATAGCTATAATCCAATTATACATAAACATGCAATAATAAACAGTCATACATACAGACCAGTCAAAATACCCATGGACAAAGCAGAATACTACAAGGAACAAAAAGCCATCTTCACATAGTAGAAGAAAATGGATACAACAAAAGTCTGGTGTTTAAGAAAATTAAAAAGGTTAAACTAAGGAAAACCAAAAAGGAAGCAACCACATTCACAAAAGAAAATGAAAGCAACAGCATATTCATTGCATTCACATACCACCCAAAAACATTTAATAAATTCAAAACGATTTTTAAGGAACAAAATATTAAGTTTGTTAAATTCAAAACCAAAGATGAAATCCTACCAATTAATAGATACAGAATTTACCAAATAAGTTATAAGAATTGTGAAAAATGCTACATAGGTCCAATTAAAGGAAACCTAGAAACCAGAGTCAAAGAGCACTTTAGAAACATCAAAATGAAACAAGAAGTCAAGTCAACAGTAGCATTCCTTTTTGGAACAAAAACCATGACATTGATCCAAATCCAAAATTACTAAAAGGAGTGATAAACCAAAATAAACTAACAACATGGGAAAACATATTCATATGGAATAATAAGGACCAAGCAATGAACTTTGAAATCCCACCAGTAGATAATTTGAAAAAAGAAGTTCATAGTTACACCGCCAGAGAGAAGAGAGCAGACAACAGACATTGGAAAGAGGTTGATAATGAAGGCAATGGCTTCCGAAACTAGTCCCTCAAAAATATTAAAATGTAAGTGATGTGTCAAAAAACTGACTGCAAATAGTTTTTTAAATTAAATTTAAATTAGTACTATAAGAGATAAAAACCTTAAAGGTTTCATTTTGAATGGTACACCTCAAAACCTGGATAAACACACAAGGGCACATCTTCACATTTGCAGCAAATAATAGTGGTTTCCTTTCAAACTTCTTTTTCACGACACACTAGATATTTTCGAAATGGTTGTGACCTTTTTAATTGTAGGTGGTATCCTGTTATCCTTCTCTCGAAGTATGAGGGGTGATAGATTTCTTACTCCCAGTATGAAGAGGCCTCTGAATGTTACAGTACTCAATTAGGCTGCAAGCTATTCATATGCATAAGTCCAGGTAGTTCACTGTCTTGAATGAGTTTAGAGCACTGCAAATTACTAAACAATTTTGTATGGTTACATCCAGCTGGGATAAAAATACTGTTTTATACCATTTAACTGTTTTTTCGTAAAGAGGGATAGCTTGTAAATAACTGATCCACTTCACCCATATTTCACTCTTTATTCCCCCTTTAATGGAGCAGCTAACACACACACACACACACACGCGCGCGCGCACACACACACACACACACACACACACACACACACACACACACACAAATTCTCCTCGTAGGCCTAAATTGCCTTTAGAGATCAGGGTTCCCTTCAGGTTTCCTTCATCCTGGAAGCTCGTTGCCCAATAAAAAAGTAAGAAAGTGGAGGAAACAGAAGCTGAATACTGGAGGAAAAAAACTGGCGGAATTGTCAGGTGTTATAGATTATGTCATTGTGAATACAGCAACAGATGATAGTTCCACGAGAGACAATGACAATAAACATATTTTCACTAGCATGAGCACTGTGATGTGAAGGTGAATAACAACGGCTATGAAAGTCTGTATGTTTCTTTTTAATTTTTGCCAATATTAGGTGTTTAAAATAAGTTCATTTTAAATGTACACTATAGTAAAAAGGTCATCCTTAAATAGTGTCATAGTACATGACACTAGTAGTGCCAGTTACAGTGGTTTTGACATTTATTTGCACTGTTTAGTTTTATGCATTCATTGAAAAAACTGAAATGCCACTGTCTATCTGGCCGTTAGCACTCCCCTCCCATCTCTAATGCCATTCTTGTTCAACGTAAACTTGAGCGCATTCCTTCCAACCACACAGAGCTTAATCCCTTACAGTAAATCATGCTGGCAGAATGTAACACAGCCATTTCCAACAATATCTTGTAATGTGCAACAATAAAAGTATACTTTTAATTTGTGTGATTTATAATCAGCCAAGTGCTGATATTAAATATATTAAGTATTTCGAGATTTAACTGTATTAGAACACCACAGTGAAGCGAAAAATTATTTATTTTTAGATGTGTAATAAATACGACTCATCTAAAAATTAATATTAAGTATTGTTTTTTAAAATGTATAATACCTTTGTTAATTTACTGTGCCATCTTTTACATTTTTATTGCCTACTTTTCATGTTTATTTTGTTTGTTATAAGTACCTGAATATTCAGATTCTACTGATTACTGTTGGAGTAAGTTATACCACAGATTATAGAATTATACCTATGCCTGGAATAGTCTTAATACAAATTAGCCGACTAGTGACTAAAAATAGACTGTTAATGTCATTTTAGTTCTGGCTTTCACTGGAGCACCAGCAAGCTTTCCTGTCCAGCTTGAAAATAGAGAACTACATAGGTACATGGTGTGGAGTGAATCAATCCAAAAACAAGCGCAAGACTTCATAAAGACCAAACTGCCAAGAGGAGCTGTTGTTGGTATTCATTTACGAAATGGAATTGACTGGGTAAGCTGTTATCATTCTCTCCCATTTTTTTACCATTTGACATCTGATTTATTTTTAATTTAGACCAGTTTTTCAAACTTTATGGTATGATGTTAGTTGTGCTTATAAGACTTATAGCTGCTGCATCTGGTAGTTCAACTGGCTAAAGCATTGAACAACAATGACCAAGAGGTTGCTGGGGTAGATCAGTGCTTGTGTTCACAGCTTTTGTGCTTAAGATCCATGGTTTGATTCCCAGCTACAAGCTGGCAATTTGAAGTTGGCCCTGTCCAAGGTTTTACCTCTGTGAAGTATTCCCCAAGGCGCAACTTCATTCAGATTTCACAGTAAAATCAATAGGTTCTCTCACTCCATCACTATTTAATATTATCAGAGGTAATGGATTCCGCCCTTTGGGTGCCTCGAGTTAATAAGTTAATAAATGAGATCCATACCTCATTTGATGGAATGAAGTTTATCTAGATCATTAGCCATATGGGTTATGTTGTAAACCAATTGTCATTGACCAGGCAGCAGCAAAAAGAAAACATTCTCTCTCTTTCTGAAAAGCATCAACAGCTAACATGATGGAAATGGCTAGAAGGCTTGACATGGCCACTTCATCTCTTAGCAGTCAGGAAGGCAGCCTGAGTTCGATCCCAGGTGACCGCAAAGTGAGATTTGTGGTGGACAACACAGCGGTGGTGCAGGTTTTCTCCGGGATCTCCAGTTTCCCCCGCCATCTCATTCCACTGATGCTCCATCTTCATCTCATGTATCATTAGTGTCACTTTCTGGGTGTTAAACACTACACATTTCATCTCTAAGCAGGATTCTGAAATATATCGTCACAATTTTGAGTGAAGAAGCGAAGTAGGTTTAAAGTTTAAAAATAAAATAATTAAACAAAAAATTAGACTAGACGTTCCCCATATGAGGATATAGGAAAAGTAATTAATAGAGAGGTCTAATGTTGTGCAATCTTCTGGCTTACCTGTTGAGGGCAGCTTCATAAAGGAAAAGACATCTATAATTTCTTTAATTGGTTACATGGGGCCTGGGAGGCCCCTAGCTTTATTTAAATGTTGTAGTTTACGAACGAACACACATACATAATTGCCTGACTAGAACATCTAAAGTTACACCTTACTCAAATATTTTCTGGGACGATAACTTTATCTGTTTATTATTGTAGCTGCAAGAATGATGAATCAGCAGTTAGGTGTTGTACAGGTCTAACGAGCCCCTAGCACCTATTCTCGTTACATGTTGATGACATGCTTTTCTTTGTTAGTAAGTTGTGGAATATTGGTTTGCCAGTGGAGGGAGCTGTCTCATATTACATCATCATGAATACCAAATGGTATTCATTGGTACTGGACAAATTGGCTGCTGTTAGAGAAATGTTTATAGTGCTTAGTGCTAATGCTTATAGTGGGTCCATTTAGCCAAAGATCCCAGAGATCCACTCGCGTCTGCGGGAGTATACCGGATACCATGCTCATGCGGAGCAGTCTATGTGGGCACCACACAACGCAGCATCAACACCAGAATTAAGGAACACCGCAGACACTGCCGGCTGGGCCAACTAGATAAATCTGCCGTGGCACAACATGCTGTGGAAGCACCCGGGGAACATGTCATCCGCTATTAAGAAACAGATATCCTTGCCTCAACTTCGCAGTATCATGCCCGTCTATATCGCGAAGCAATAGAGATTTACAAACACAATTTTAATAAGAAAGAAGAAGCAGTAAAACTACACAAAACCTGGTACCCAGCTTTAGAAAACACATCCATAGCTTATTCACGAGCTTCAAGCACAATAAACCAAGCCCCTTCAAGCGCAGACCAGGACCAATCAGACAATGGGAGGGTGGTACCTCCCAGCATATATAAGCCAGTTCCCACCGCCGACAATTCAGTCGCTAGGAAGAGTACAAGGAGGACTTTTCTACGCCACTGATGATGCTTACCGTAGTTGTAAGCGAAACGTCTGGGAGAGATATGAAGAAACCCAGTGGACCACGGCCTTACAGCCCGGAATCTTCTACTGAACAAGATGCCGGCCGTGAAAGCGTACGTTTGTTAATGATTTTTGTATGTTATATAAAATGTCCCAAGTCAAACAGTTTTTCTTTTTGAAGTGAAATTTTGTGATGAACTTTATTGAAAAGCCTGAAGTTGTGGTACTGCATGTGGGAACTAATGACTTAAAATTGGCAGGCAACCCAGATGAAGTGTTGGGGGAAGTGTATAGTGCTATTAAGTCTGCTAAGGATAAGTTTCAGAATGCTGTGATTGCTGTGAATAGTGTCCTAAAAAGACTGGATGTGAATCATAACTTTATCAAAGGGGTAAATGAAAACATCAGATGGGCATGTGAAGCTCTTAAAGCTGTTTATGTAGATGTGGACAAGTATATAGACCTCTCCTGTTTAGGGAAAGATGGTTTGCATCTAAATCGAAAGGGTTCATGGATAACTGGTCAGGTTATAAATAATGTTATTAATATAATAACCAGACACCAGTCTCAGGGAAACTTGGTACTGGATCAGCAGGTGCCCCCAAATTGGGAAATGTTGATAAAACCCTCACTGTGTCTGTACCGAAAATGTCTAATATAAATGAGTTCAATTACTGGTTAATGCACTTAAGTTTACAAGGTTCACAAAAATTGATTACCTAAACTTACTAATTGATGAAATGGTGGACACAAAAATTGAAATAATTTGCCTTAATGAACACTGGCTGAGTAAAGACTCAATTTGGTTGCTAAATAAATTAAATGGATTTACTGTAGTAGATTTCTATAGCAGGAGCCATTCTGATAGGGGTGGTTCCTGCATTATAGTATGAGACCACTTAATTGAACAGGCAAAACAAAGACATGATCTTAAAGCGTAAAGTGCAGATAGCTGTTTTGAATTATCTGCCGTTGAAATTACTAACTGGAACTTAATTGTGATCTCTATTTATAGGGTACCTTATTATGATACACTCAAAACTTTCTTGAATAAATTTGAACACTTGCTAACAAAATTACAGAATGACAAAAAGAAAAAACTAATAATTACCATGAACTGTAATATTGATCTTTACAAAACTAAATTAAATCTAGGCAGTAACCTAAAAAACACTGTAAAGAGACAGAAAATGTCAATAAATTGAATGAGTTTATAGATATTGTTGATACCCATGGCCTAGCTTTTAAAAATACTCTCCCCACGTGTGTCACCAAAGCATCAACAACCTGCATTGATCACATACTAACAAGTAAAATTTATGGCAACAACGAATGTACTGTTTTCGAAACAGGCCTATCAGATTATAGAGCTGTCCTCACAAAACTACCAGCAATGTATAAAATTAAAAGAGAACCTAAAAGAATAGCTGTCAGACATATATTTAGCTCAGAAAACATTTTGACCTTTAAAGAAAAAGTTGGAAACATATCCTGGGTCTGGAACAGAGCGGCATCAGTTGACTCAAACTATAACGCTTTTCTTAGGGAGCTTCTAAACTGCTTTAATGAATCCTTTCCAAAAATCATTAGGCCACAAGTAGCTAAAAAATACATATTACATTGGTGTACTAAGGGCATTAGGGTATCTAGCACACGCAAGAGGCTGCTCCACAAAATATATAAGACCACCACAGATGCAAATTTCATTCAGTATTACAAAACTTACTGCAAAATCTATAAACGTACAATTAAGAAGGCTAAACAAATGGCAGTTGAAAAATTCATAAAAAATGCGGATAATAAAAGCAAAGCAGCTTGGAAAATAATAAAGGCAGAATTAGAAATAAACAGTATGAACCATTTAGACAATTTAAGTAATATGAGTACTAACACAGCAGAATCATTAAATAATTATTTTGTAAATATCGGTAATAAAATTCGAGATACTCCCCCATAACTGAATTGTATAATAATAATTGCCTAATGCTAACCCCCCAATTTCAATTCTCAAGTGTTATACAGCAGAAAAAATTATCGAAATTATCAGTAAACTCAAACCAAAATCCTCCTATGGCTGGGATGAACTGTCACCATTTCTAATTAAGAAAATAAAACATGAAATTAGTGAACCAATTAGCCAAATAATTAATAATTCCCTAGCTGTGGGTATTGTTCCAGAGAGAATGAAATACGCCCTAGTCAAACCTATACACAAAGGAGGGAAAGCCAAATTTAAAAATTTTTGACCTATCTCTATCCTTCCAACGTTCTCCACCATACTTGAAAAGATTGTGCATGCACAACTCATGTCTTATTTTGACCAATTCACCAAGTTAAGTAACTCATCATGGATTCCGGGAAAAGTACTCAACAATATCAGCCCTAACCTTGGTAAATGATGCTTCTAAAATGATAGATATGAAACAAGAGACAGCAGTTCTGATATGTGAAAATTCTAAAGCTTTTGATTCTGTCTGCCATGATATATTACTAAAAAAAATTAGAATTCTATGGCATAAGGGGCCCTGCTTCAAGCTGGTTTCAAAATTATCTTAATTGTCGTAAACAAAAAACAATCATTAATAATCTAAAGGGGAGTCCCACAAGGAAGTGTCTTGGGACCCCTACTGTATATAATTTACACAAATGATTTGCCTAACTCCATAAAAGGTAAAACAATTATGTATGCTGACGACACCTCCATTTTACTCAATGGGCACAACCTAGAGGAGTTAAAATCCAATTTAAGTGAAACTATAACTCGCTTACAGAAGTGGTTCACGAGTAACGGCCTCAAACTTAACATCTCCAAAACAGCAATTATGCAGTTCAGCACTCAAGGAAAGAATTTTGAGAGGTTTAGCACAACTGATGCTATAAATCATACAGAAAATTTAAAAATTTTGGGTATTTTTTTAAATCAACAATTAAAATTGGCTGATCACATCCGTTATTTGTCCAAAAGATCAAACAGTGCATCCTTCAATATGAGCTGCATAACTAAATTAACAAACCTTGAAACAAGATAAATAGTGTACTTCAGTTACTTCCACTCTTTGATGACATATAGAATAATACTATCGGGGAGCTCTACGGGATGGGAAATGATCTTTAAAAGTCAAAAAAAGACAATTCGTATAATGACTCAATCAAGACCAAAAGTTTCATGCAGAAACCTGTTCAAAAACCTGAAGATATTAACTTTACCATCCCAATACCTGTATGAAATAAATACATCCACTCAAATTTTGGTACAATTTATAATTCACAAATGCAACATAATCATGGAACGAGAAATAAAAATAATCTAAAACCACCCATGCACAGATTAGCACTGTATGAAAAAAGCCCACAATATGCAGGAATAAAGCAATAAAAAATCTACTAATAAACAAAGCATATTACTCTATTACTGAATATATGGATGATAAAATTGAATTATAATAAAATCTTTTGTCATTCTGTAATTCTAAGATTCTGACAATATTATAACAATACTTGTATTTATATTATTAGTGTTATTGTTATTTTAAGTTTTCTATTGTTGACGAGTCACCTGTTTACAGAGTTTTTACTCACTATTTGTAAGCGTATGTGACAATAAAGCATCTTATCTTATGAACTGTGGATGCTATGATGGTGCACCACGTTGTGACACCATCTTGAAGCAGGATTATTTGGGATGAAGGTGGGATGCAGATTAATTTCTCACTTTTGATGACGATCTTGAAAACATCTAGAAGTTTCTCCTGCAACTCTGGATAATTAGGCGCATCTATAATTCTTGAGCGATAAGTTCTTTTTCTTTCCCAGGGTCATGGTAACGGGCTGAGAAACTATTTCAACTTTTGAAGACTGAATAATACTTTTCTTGTTCAAAGATAGAAATTTAATTCCTCATAAACATTTTTAAATTCTTTGATACAATTTCAAATATTATTAATGTTGTCTTTTCACAACGAGCGGTAGATATAATGATGAACTATTTCTTTTCTTGCGCACACGCTACTTATGCAACTTTGATGCACACACAAAATTGTTTATGCACACACTCGGAGAGACAAATACACGTCTTACCCCTAAGACTTTCATAAGCAGAAGAACAAAATCTTTTAAATCATTTAACAACTTATCAAATTACGTGGTCATGGTTACACCATTACCTAGTTTACATTACTTCTTTATTTTATTACAAATACTAATCACTTTTACGATTCCTAACAAAACATGAAATATGTAAAATAACTGCTACATTTTAGAAACTTTAAATTTTAGATTTAGGTTTCTATGTACATCAGTTATAAAAGTTGCTATACTTTTAAAGTGTGAATATATTAAATTTTACTTAAATTTTTTTGCAATTTTTAGATTTAAAATTTAATAATAAATAAACTATTTAATTTACATCAACAAAATTACCAACTTTTATTAAACATTTATTTAGGAATATGTATGCAAAAGTCTGAAACAGTTATTTTATGTTGTCCCCAAAGAGTTTCAAATATTGTATTATGTGAGGTTAAGTAGAGTGAGTCATGCACAGAGAAGCTATGTAAGTGGAAATGACGTCACAAAAGTGTTGAATAACAAACTTATTTGTGATTGGTGTGACGCGTATATCGTAAAACGTGGACCAATCAGATATAAAAGATTTTACGTTGCCATGGAGGATATTCAATATTCCTCTAGGGGGGTCGAACTATTAGCGAAATGCTAATGTGTAAAAGGAGATGAACTGATTATTCTTCTCCTAACAGTCGCCGTGAACGGATGTAAAATTCTCTTCTTAAACGCCGTTGTGTGCGGGAGAATATAAGTCTATTCTCGTAACAATCATCGAGTATAACTAGATAATCTTTACATTAAATATCATCGCTAGAAGACACACAATTTAATTATTATACACGGTAGTGAACTAACGTATAAAACTTTTGATTCTTGCACGCATCCAGATAAACGCGTCACATCAAGTGAATCTTGTGTAAGAATAGTGTTATAAATGTTGTATCATACATTTTGTTCGAACTGGTGTTAATTGAAGTAAGGAAATAAAAGTTTCTACATTATTTAATACAGAGGAAAATGATTACTCATTTTACGTAAAATTTCCTTCCGCCGTACCACCCCTGTAAAAGAAGATATCTTGCTCAACCGACTGAAGCCACGCCGAGGTAAGCTGGGACTTCAAGAACCATCAATTTCGACCCTGTTCCAAATGGTCACCTCAACGAGGGGCATAATTCGTCATCCATCAATACGATACGACGTAAATCCAGTTCCAAAATGGCGCCCAACTGTATGGCTCAAATAGGCAGAAGGAGGATTACACCACAGGAGAATAAATAGTGTAATGGACAGGTAACTTTGATTCAAGAAAGAAGAAAAGTGAGTACGGAAAAATCTTAATAGATAATTAATAGAAAAAGTGACAAAATTATAATTTTCATTTTTTTATGTTATTAAGAAAGGGAAAAATATTACCTAAAATGGAAGGTAAAAAATTAACAGACAATAAGAATAAAAATGTTGGGGAAGGAGTGGAAAGACTAGTTAGTGATAAGAGAGCAGAAATACAAGAAGTCAGGGAAGTAGTGGAAGGAATGATTAGTGATGATGCAGGAACAAGTAGAACAGAAATTATGCAGAGTAAAGTTAATGAAATGATAATAGACAGGTTAGAGAAAATGATGAGTAATTTTGATGCTAAAATGGATAATTTAAGACAGGAAATAAAACAGAATTCAGAAAAGGTAGATCAAAATTCAGAAAAGGTAGATCAAAATTCAGAAAAGGTAGATCAAAATTCAGAAAAGGTAGATCAAAATTCAGAAAAGGTAGATCAAAATTCAGAGAAGTTAGAAGCTAGGATAGATCAAGGTTTAGGTAACCTAAGAAATGAAATTGAGAAAGGAAGAGAAGAGTGTAGAGAAGGCATAAAATCTTTAAAACAGAAAATAGAATCTCATGATGGAGAAATGTCTAAGTTAAAAGAGATGTTTCTGGAAATGAAAATAAGTCAGGAAAATGTAGTAAAAGATATAAGAAGTGAATTGGCTAAGGAGTCAGAAATCCTTAAGCAACAACAGGTAGAATTTGTAGAAAAACAAAAAATAGAAATAGGGGAATTAGAGAATAGAATAAGACAAGAAATAGATGTAGTCTTATTAGATAATTCACGGAAATACCATGAGGAAAATATTGAAATACAGAATAATTTTGTAAGAGAGGTAAATAGTATCAGAAATGATGTTAAACTAATGGCTACTGAGGTGCAAACACAACAAGATGAACTAAAAGTTAAATATGATGAAGTCAGTAAGTTGAATAGTGAAATGATTACAAGAATAGATTTGGCACAGGAAAGTTTTGAGAGAGAGAAAGAAAACATTAGCAAGCTGAATCAAGTTGTGATTGCATTACAGGCAAGCAAAATTTCTGAGAACCAGAGGGTAATAAAATCTAAGAATATTACATGTATTGACTTACCTGGTAATTCAGGTAATATTGTACAAAACTTAGAGAATTATTTGGAGAGTGACGATACAGAATCTTTGTCACCTGATTGTGAAGTAAATGGTAATAGACAAATACAAAACATGCACACACATACACAGTTACACAGTCAAGGTAACACAAATTGTACAAATTATTTGTTGCATGACATAAGTCCACCTACTTTCGAAGAAGAATCGGGAGACAATCCCAAAATATTTCTAAAGGAATTAGAAGAATATTTTAAAATTAAAAAGATTCCAAATGAATTTAGGATGATGATTGTTAAAAGGTGTTTGAAGAAAAATGCTTTAGAGTGGCTGAGGTTAACACTAGCATCACATGAAACGTATAGTATGTTTAGGAATGTATTTATAAATAGGTTCTGGGGTCCAGAAAGACAGAGAAGAATTAAAGTCGAACTGGCCACTGGTAAATTCGAGTTCAAGAAGGGTGTGTCCATGACTGAATATTTCCTAAAACTTGCTAACAAAAGTAAACTTGTGAATCCAGATATGTCAGAAACCGAGATCGTGAATATGCTAATACGACATTATCCACCACACATTAGAAACCACCTAATTGTGGCTAAGCCCGTCGACTTTACTGATGTGATTGAGTTATTATCAGAATTTGAGGCTCATAACCTTAATTCTGATTCTACTCATAGTCAAGTTGATCCTGACAAGACTCATATAGAACAAAAGCAAGTAAATAGACAGGAAGTAAGACCAACATTCAGGGAAAATCACAACCATACTAACCAAAACCAAAATAGTTTTAACCAAAATTGGGGCGGGGCACGTTCAAGAGACAACTATGAACGAAGAGAGTACAACCCCAGAAAGACATATCGGTAGTGCCAGGTATAGGAAGGAGAATACCAAATACTCCTAGGAGGAATTATAATAATGACCAACCTGTGGGAAATGTGAGGAGTAATCAGGTGAATCAACTGAGGTTTTACAGGGGAAATAACTTAAGAACGGGTTATCAAAGTAGAGGAAGAGGAACTAGCATCGAAGACTCTTCATTAAGAGATTTTAGGGGTCCTAGGTTTGAAAGGGCAGACAATAACCTAGAAAGGACACCGACTCAGGGAATAGAAGGAGAAATAAATAACGGTAGTACCAACCCAACTGCTAGTGTAACTACCGACCGCACTAATGCGGAAAACTGAGTACCAAATCATTTTGTGCCTTGGAAAGTGGTTCGGTAGAAATGACACAGGGCAAAATCAAAATTCAAAATTTACCAGAAGATAAGCTCACTCTCTCCAGAAGTAAAGATCGGGAATTAGTAAATCCACCTCAGATTAACCTTCGTATAGGCGATAGCGAATATAAAGTATTGATAGACACAGGAGCTAGTTCATCAGTAATAAGTGAGAACTTATTCAAGGAATTACTATCCAAGTTTAGGATTGAATATTTAAACGTGTGTAATGTATACTGTAGCACAGCTATTGGGAAAAAGAAAGATAAAGTTAAATATCAAGCGTTAATTCCTGCGCGAATAGATGATTGGAATTTCAATTTTATCGTATTGGTAATACCAAACTTAGCTCGTGATATTATTATTGGCAATGATGTATTGTATGGTTGGCAAAGTGTGATAGATTTCGAAAAACATGAAATGAAGGTCAAAGGAGATAATGAAGTAATAAAAATAAATTTGTTAGAAGAAATTATATTAAAAGAGGATGAGAAGGATAGTATAAATAATGATAGGTTTTTTGTAGAAAATATAATATTATACGAAGAAGATATAATTAATAATGAAGAAGATGATAGTGGTAAAGAGAATTTACTTTTAAATAATAAAGAAAATGAGACGTTTGACCTTGGAGATCATTGTTGCCAAATAAACACATTAAATACCGACACCGAGCGAAAACAAGAAGAGGAAGAAATGATATTCCAAAGAACTTTGAAAGAAAAGTTAGGGAAAACATACAATTTAAATCACGCGCAAAGAGAACAATTGAGGTTATGTATACTAAAGAACAGGAACGTTTTTAGTACGAAACCTGGATTGTGTAATAAGTACATACACACATTTAAGGTGAACGACATTGCTCCTTATACTCATAAAAGTAGATCTGTGCCTATCACTATTAGACAACAAGCATCTGAAGTAATAAACGATATGCTAGAAAATGGAAATAAAATTTTAAAAGATTGGATACCAAAGTATGGGCCAATAAAGGCAATATTATCAGACAACGCAACGGTTCACCGGAGTAAATTGTTTACTTCAGAGATGAAGAACAATAATATTAAGATGTATTACTCTTCAGCATATTTTCCCCAAGGAAATCCTTGCGAGAGAGTGATGCGTGATTTAGGCTTGTATTTCAGAATTCTGTGTCATTCTAACCACCGAGGCTGGTACAAATACTGCCATATTATTGAGAAAATCATTAACAATACCCCAAACTCTACTACCAAATTTTCACCAATCGAATTAATGACTGGACTACAACCTGAACCTCTAGTAATAAAAGCACCAACAACCTTAAAAGTAGATGAAATGGAATTGAATGAAGAAGAAAAGTGTGCTGAAGCATTTCGAAGAATAAAAGAAAAAGCAAAGAAAAGATTATCAAAGATACAAAGAAAAGGAGCGAAATGGAATCCTGAAATAAATGATAAAGTTCTCGTAAAGACATTTAATATCTCCAGTTCTAAAATCAAATCCTATTGGAGAATGAATTTGTTATATAAAGGTCCATATAAAATAGTAAGAAAATTTGGGGATCATACGTACGAATTAAGAGACGATGATAATAAAATGATAGGAAAATATCACAAAACACTTTTAAATCCATTCAAAAGCCTTGACACTCACAAGAACAAATGATTAAAAAAAAAAATAATATGTTTATGAATTACTGAAAAATGTTTTGTTTTTTTATTATTGTGTTCGAATAATTTCTGATTTTATATTGTTATTTTAAATTGTATTAATTGTTCATTGTTGTAATAATGTCTAATTATTGGGGCATTCTTTAGAATATATGGAACAATATTCTTGGAAGATTTAAGTTAATTTTCCATATATTCTAAAGAGGGGCATCTGAAACAGTTATTTTATGTTGTCCCCAAAGAGTTTCAAATATTGTATTATGTGAGGTTAAGTAGAGTGAGTCATGCACAGAGAAGCTATGTAAGTGGAAATGACGTCACAAAAGTGTTGAATAACAAACTTATTTGTGATTGGTGTGACGCGTATATCGTAAAACGTGGACCAATCAGATATAAAAGATTTTACGTTGCCATGGAGGATATTCAATATTCCTCTAGGGGGGTCGAACTATTAGCGAAATGCTAATGTGTAAAAGGAGATGAACTGATTATTCTTCTCCTAACAGTCGCCGTGAACGGATGTAAAATTCTCTTCTTAAACGCCGTTGTGTGCGGGAGAATATAAGTCTATTCTCGTAACAATCATCGAGTATAACTAGATAATCTTTACATTAAATATCATCGCTAGAAGACACACAATTTAATTATTATACACGGTAGTGAACTAACGTATAAAACTTTTGATTCTTGCACGCATCCAGATAAACGCGTCACATCAAGTGAATCTTGTGTAAGAATAGTGTTATAAATGTTGTATCATACATTTTGTTCGAACTGGTGTTAATTGAAGTAAGGAAATAAAAGTTTCTACATTATTTAATACAGAGGAAAATGATTACTCATTTTACGTAAAATTTCCTTCCGCCGTACCACCCCTGTAAAAGAAGATATCTTGCTCAACCGACTGAAGCCACGCCGAGGTAAGCTGGGACTTCAAGAACCATCAATTTCGACCCTGTTCCAAATGGTCACCTCAACGAGGGGCATAATTCGTCATCCATCAATACGATACGACGTAAATCCAGTTCCAAGTCTCATACAAATTCATTGAGAATTGCAGAAGTTGGAGCATTTTGGAGATACAAAAAATGTTGAAAAATTGAAAGTGGAGAAAAATGAATTTAAAGATTTAGATAAAAATTACACTACTTTAACTATGTAGAAAATGAAGCTAGCTATAGTGAATGAATGAATATTACATAAATATAACTACTTATAACAAAAACTTCACTTATCTTAAGAAAATGATGTCAATTTTTCTTATTAATTGATGTAAATTGCTTGCATCATCAGTCAATCAACACACTTTGTCGTCAAGGATTAACATGTTACCATGTTATTATGTTTTTTCAGTATTTCCAAAATCTGAAAATGAAACAAACCTAAAAACAGAATCAACTGTTGGTATTTCAACATTCATTATGTGATGTTTATTTGTTAAAATAAATATATTTTCCCAAACCATTAAATCTGTCGGACCATTTAATGAATTTTTGACAATTTTCTGTTTTCAATACCAATCATAATTTTTTTTATATACAGCCATAATGATACCAATTTTTATTGAAAACTTATCTAGGAATATACATATATGCAAAACTTAAAGAAATTCATGGAAAACTTCAGTGTCTGGAGTATTAGCAGTATTAAAAAAATGCTAAAAATTGGACACGAAGAAAAATCTAGCTAGAATCTCTAAATATAAACAACTTTTTTTTTCTATGTTTCAAAACCCTCCTGCATTATATGAAGACCACTCAGCTAGTTTATTATCCTCTACTTCTTTTAATTTAGTCACTTTTAACTGCTTCCTCGCAGATGTATATTTGCTCAATGGACTTTGAGCACTTTGTTTTAGCTTTCACCTATCCCTAATACTGCTAATTTTCTTGCTAACAGGACTTACTTTGCTTGCTGCCACTTTTACTTTAACATTTAGACTAACTATATTCGCCCGCCTCGGTAGCATGGTGGTAGCATGTCTGCCTCACGTTCAAGAGGTCCCGAGTTCGAATCTCGGTAAGGGTGAGTTACCTAGATAAGGTTTTTTCTGGGGGTTTCCCTTATCCTGAAAGACGAACGTCGGGTAACTCTAAGATCTATGGACCCCGGGCTCACTTGAGCATCATTTCACCCATTCCATTCATCGTCCGATATGACATGCCCGATTTCACCAACAGATGTTAAAATCGACATTAACAAATGTAACGTAACAATTTTCACAGCATTAAAACTAATGTTAAATTTCTTGCATTTCACCAACCTGTTTTCTTAAAATGTTAACAAATCTGTGTTAACGCCAAGAAACTTGTAAATATCACAGCTATAGAAGGCTATGGATGATTTTCTGAACATACTCTGATGCGCTTTTGTTTTCATTTTCATCTGCACAAATGGTGGATGAACAAAATCATAAATAAAGCCATGAGACAAATTTCTCATCAACGGAGAAAGAATTGTTAATTGAAATGGTGACGAAGTGTAAGGATATCGTGGAAAATAAGAGGACAGATGCAGTGAATGTAAAAGAGAAAGATGTCGCGGGGAAAATATTGGAAACAAATTTAATTCAAATGCATGTGTTACTACTACAAGCACCAAACAACTTGTCAGTATTGCGTAAATTTAAAACGAGGTGCGATGAACAAGTGTCTTAAACGTTTAAAGACGAGAGGTGAACAATGTATTATCCACATAATTCAGTGAAGTTATTAATACTTGAAGCAAAGTCGAGATCGGCATATTCCTTTCAATGTATATTCTAACTCATTACATAAATTTAAAACAAGGTGCGAAGAAGGACAAGTGACTTGAACGTTTCAAGTCGGCAGGTGGATAGTGTATTATCCACATAATTCAGTGAATTATAAAATCGCAAGGTTACTAATACTTGAAGCTAAGGTGAGATAGTCATATTCCTTTCGATGCATGTTCTAACTCAGTATTACGTAAATTTAAAACGAGTGAAGAAGAGCAAGTGACTTGAACGTTTCAAGACGGGAGGTGGACAATGTATTATCCACATAATTCAGTGAATTATAAAATCGCAAGGTTATTGATACTTGAAGCAAAGGTGAGATCACCATATTCCTTTCGATGCATGTTCTAATCTCTCTTGTACTTCCACAGTAACCTTCATAGCAACATGTTTCGACAGTCTATACCTCCGTAAAACAATTTTCTTCGGATAGTTCCTCAAAATCATTTCTCCTCATAGGCCATACTCTATTATGAATGCCATTTAAACGGTCTTAAATATAGCAAATCCACATCAACAGCTGAGTTCATGCTCGCCATCTTGACTATTTACAATTGTTAAGGACTTAACATTAGAAATTCAGCTTGTTAGTTTAACATGAGATATAACACAAGTGTTAACACTTGTTGGTGAAATGGAATTTTTGTTTTAACTATTGCTAAACTCGTGTTAAGTCTTAACATTTGTTGGTGAAATCGAGCATTAATGTTGGAGGACGTAAATTACAAAACAAAAAAACAAAACATATTAAATTCACTAACAGCTGCAGTCACTGCAATTTGCAATTTCTTTCTTGATACAACTTCTTTGTGACATTTACTCAATGAAAACTTTCATTAGCATTCTGTGTTTCTCCTTTGATGCAACTCTCCAGTAGAATAGTACTAACTAATCTCTTTATTTTTGTCTGTGAGTTGGAAATTGTAAGTAGAATAGTTCATGTAATTCATACCCATGGTCATACAAAACTTCTGCATAGAAATATGACGCTTACCAACCATTCTTCTATTTACATTAAAAGGTGACGTACTAGAATCACTGGTAACTCTTGGCCTATAATATGTTTTCACTTAATATTTACCTCAAGCAGAGCATTCTAGTATCATTACTACTATTATGACTAGTAAACCTTAAAGTTGCATTATATTTTGCTTTGAAATAGCCACTGTACTGCTAACCTAACCTGTTATGAATTATATACCTACTGTTGCAACAAGAAAGCAATATAATGTTAAATCATGCTTTATTCCTATTCTAAACAATAGTAATCTAATATAAGCTGCTATCCACAGCTTTCACTTGCATGTAAACCATATTTCACAAACACTACATGTGTAAATGTTGTTTACTTTCAAAAGTAAGAACCAATATATGAAACCGAAAGCAGAAGTATTCAGTAGATTTCACAAGCATCCAGAAGATGTCTCTGCATATTACCACAGTCTATGGAATTAAACCGTGTAGTTTAAACCTGCAAATTCCATCAATTTCTTTGCAACACGTTAGCAAAGGCAGTATAAATCGCCGTACCCACCCGCACACGGGCATTTAAATAATGATGTAGTGGCTCTTTAAATGGCACTAGGGCGTAACTGACGGCAGATTCTGAAACTACTATGTTTAAATATAATTTTAAGCATTATGAATTTCCCCAATGCCTCCCCTTAAACTTTTTGTTGGTAGGGGAGTGAGTGTGGCGCCACTCCAGTGATTTCCGTTTTGTTTCTGGTTCAAAGTGATGAACCCATGTTTCATTGCCGGTAACAATGTTTGACAAAAAACTGTCACCATCAGCCTCATGACGAGCAAGCAATTCTGCTCAGATGGTTTTCCTTTGCTTTTTATGGTCTTCGGTTAGACATTGAGGGACTCAGCCGGAACAAACCTTTGAATATCATAACTGTGACAGCACTACCAACAGAGAGTTGAGCACTGAGGTGTTAGAGGTCCGGCGATCATCTGGAATGAGAGTGTTTGCACGCTCCAACTTTGCAGGAGTCGCAGCTGTGCACGGCCACGCAGCACGCGGGAGATCAGACAGCTTTGCTTGATCTTGTGGTGATGACACACGCTTTGCCCAATGACTCACTGTGCTTTTGTCCACTGCCAGATCACCGTAGACATTCTGCAAGTACCTATTCATATCTGAGATGCCCTTGTTTTCCGCCAAAAGAAACTGCCATTGTTTGGAACACACCTCCGTTACAGATGCCATTTTAAAAGCTGTGTATAGCGCTGTCACCTATCGGAAGTCAATGAAACTTTGAGACGAAGCGGGAATGTATCAAAATGTTCCACGAGAAATGTCAGGTTTTTCCAACCAAAATTGGCCGAGAAAAAACATGTGTTACTTATTGAACTCCCCTCATATTATTTTCTTTACTTATATTGTAATACAAATGATAAGGCACACTCTATTAGTATTTTATTATAGCTGATGTATTTAGTATGATTATACTAACAAAAGTCATGTATAATTATCCTAAATAAAGACAAAAATACAAAAATAGGGGTAAACAAATAAATTGAAACAAAAAGGAATACAGGCATATAACCATGGGCCATCCCAGGCCCATTGTGACCTATGGTGTTCTGCCGAGGTGCAGGCCTAACGGAGGGTTAAGATTTGTTTTGGTGGACTTAAAGCATCAGACAGATGGATAGCAGATATATGACTTGCAAGTGAGCTAGGCGTTTTGCTGCCAGTTGCAATTCTGAAGTATTTTTATGTATGAATTGTATTAATTATTGTATTAACTGATAACACATATTCATACTTCATGCTCTAGGCATACATCAGAAACCATCTTGTTCAAAGAAAAATTTCCCAATGTCAGCCAGAAAACGAACCTGTGGTCCCTAATATGGCAGGCAAGTGCTCTACTGACAGAGCTATGGGACCAGCTCATTATCTTTTTAAAGCACACAGTGTAATAAATAATCATTTCGTCACATTAGCCATTTCTATCCCCCCCCCCCTTCATTTATACCCCACCTTTAACTGCAGTGGTCATATCGGTGGCCATTCTCTTTTGGAACATATCAATGGTGTTAACTTGTAAATGTTGGGTTGCATCATTAGATCACCCACACATTTGCACTCTCATTCATACTTCTAGGCTCTGGGGAAGATGGGGAATCATCTTGGTTGGAGAAAAATCCCCACCCCCAGCCAGGAATCGAACTCAGTACCGCTAATATGGCAGTCAGGTGCTCCACCGACTGAGCTACAGGGCCAGCCACTCTAAAATATTGCTCTTTATTTGTTTAAATTTTTCAATAATCATGTCAAGTTATGACAGTTATTTCTCATGATGTCGTTGAAAGAGTTGGTATTTCAAAGCCAGACATATAGCTACCTCTATTTCAAGACTGAACTATATCATACAGCATCTCTTTTTCATTTTGTACCTGCAAGAAAATGGGTATTGAAACTATTTATGCAAATGTCTATCTCAATTGACATGAAAGGAATAGAAAAACAGGCTTGTAAAAGCAAGTAGAAGCTTTATAAAAATAAATGATAATTAATAACCATAAAAAGTAATGTGACTGTAACACTTTTATGAGTTTAATCATATTATATTTTGAAACAAATTGGTTGGCAAATTAAATAGTAGGTATTTAAGCTCACCGGACAAAAAATTAGTCACCTCTGGTCAACTTAACATTAATAACGTGTGGCACCACCTGTGGAACTGATAACTGCCCGGATTCAGTTAGGAAGTGAGTCCACAAGGTTCTGCAAGTATGGCACATCCAGCTGACATCACTCACATATGAGTAGCTCGTGCAAATCATGCTGATTTCGGTGTTTCACCCGCTGTTCCAAAATATTCCACAAATTTTCGGTTGGGTTCAAGTTAGGTGAGTTTGCAGGCCAATCAAGATGTGATAAGGTGTGTGTGTGTGTTCCTCAAACCAGTCCAACACTCTTCTAGCCTGATGAAACCTGCAGTTGTCATCTTGAAATATAGAGGAGGCAACAGCACAATCATCATGGAGATGTTGACTAAATGGCAACACCTGCTCATTCAGAATGTTCAAATAAACATGCTGTTTCATCCTATTGATCACCTGATGGAGCAGGCCCAGTCCCTAGTAAGAAAAATACCCCCAGAACATTATTGACTCACCTCCTGCTTGAACCTGCCCTATACACAATCTGGATGAAATGCTTCATGTGGCCGGCAGTGCACCTGACAATGTGCATTATTCGAATAGAGGCAAAAACGTGGTTCATCGGACCACATGACATTCCGCCAGTCACCTACTGTCCACGTTTGGTGATTTTTAACCCACTGAAGTTAACTTATTTAAATGGGCATAGTAGTGATATGGTTAAATATAAGTTTAAAGTGGCCATTTATCTTTTAAGAAATAAATGAAAATTTCCACAGAGTTTTCGCAAACTTTGTTTGCATCATCAGTCCATATTTACTTCATTGTCATCATTATTGTCGCTCAATGTATTATTTTTGCATTTATTACCAAATTCTGAAGATGAAACAAACTTAAAGACCAAATTGATTTGGTGGTATTTCAAAATTCAGTTCTCAATTTCTATTTTTTTAAATAAATATTTTTTCCCTAACCATTAAATCTATCGGACCATTTAATTGCTTTAATAATTTAACTTCTGGATTTATTTCATGGTTAAATGACCAAAAATGATCAGCCATGGCCGATTTATCAGTGTCTTTATGCCTAATATTTCAAAAATGTTCTTTCGTTCTGGTTTCTAAATTACGTTTCGTCCTGCCAATGTAAAACTGATCGCAATCTAAATATTAAATTGATTTTATTATTGGGAAGCTAGCAACAAAAACTACATAAAATATAATTATTTGTCACAAACTTCACTTATCTGTTACGAAATTTATGAAAATTTCCATAGAATTTAAGAGACCAGTTTTACAAACTTTGTTTGCATCGTCAGTCTATATTTCCTTTGTTTCATTGTTACTATTGCTGTATGTTTTGTTATTTTGGTATTTATTACCAAACTCTGAAAATGAAACACTTAAAAGACAGAATCGATTGGCAGTATTTCAAAATTCATTACACAATTTCTATTTTTTAAAATATTTTTTTCCCAAACCATTAAATCTATTGAACCATTTAATTGCTTTATATAATTTAACTTCTGGATTTATTTCATGGTTAAATGATGAAAAATGATCAGCCATGGCCGATTTTTCAGTCTGTTTATACCTAATATTTCGAAAATGTTCTTTCATTCTGGTTTCTAAATTATGTTTGGTCGTACCAATGTAAACCTGGTCGCAATCATGCCATATTTTTTATTATTATTATTATTATTATTATTTTTTTTTTTTTTTTTTTTTTTTTTTTTTTTTTTTTTTTTTAAAGAGAAATACAGCAAATTGTTAATATATTTATTTTGAGGAGCTAAAGTTATACCAAATTCCTGTAAAAGAATTTTGAAAATGTTTATTAATTTAAGAATAGTATGTAGTCTTTTAAAAATTATAATCATTTTTTATTGTTTAAGGGTAGAAGTATCATTTACATTTCTTTATATTTAAATTTTTCAATCTTTTTATGTATAAAATCTTTATTAAAGCCATTAATTAAAGCAGAATAATAATGTGTACATACTCTCTATTAAATTCTTCTTTATTTAGGGGTATATTTCTTAACCTATAAATCATAAATACCTTTGTTCGAGATCTTCTCAGGAGACAAGCCAGGTGAAAAGATGATTAGAAATCTATGCTGCCTCCTGACCTGGCATTTAATTTACTGAAAACAGTCTTTTGTTCAGTGATGCAAGTATTGATAGTGTTTTGTCTTTGTTTATATTTGTGTTATATCCAGTGATACATTTGTGGTTATAACATTTATTAAAATATCCTGATGATGGAAGAAATGTTCGCTCCTGAAACGTCAATTTCTAATCATATTTTGGCCTGGCTTGTTTCCCGAGACGATCTCAAACATATTCATCGCCAGGAAAGCTTCAGGTCTTATTTTTCATAAATACCTTAAAAGATAAGTGAAGTTTGTGACAAATAATTATATTTTATGTAGTATTTGTTGCTAGCTTCTATATATTACGTATTAATAAAATTATATTTTAGTTAATTGATGGAAATTAATCATTTCTTCATATTAGCCATATATAGGCATAGCCGTATATTATATTCTTTTAATAAATTTCTCATACAGCTGTTAAGAGGTATAAATGCAGATAATTTGATACTTTAATGTGTATCCACTTCAGTATTGCTTTTCCTCTTTAACAGTTTTCCGATAAACATCACATAATTTATTACCTAATATTTTCTGCATGGCTGTAACTGAGCCATGAAATTAATAATGCCCATTTAATATAGATATCCATTTTGCTTCCAGGTGTTCACACTTCAATAAGCTAACTTGCTGCCAGGTAGTCTGGGCTCATTAGCCTTGCAGAAAGCATTTGAATTCAGATGCACATTAAAATAAGTGATGAATGTATTGGAAATGCAAGGATAAGCACTGCATCCACAATCTGATATATTTGAATTCCTTTCTCAATGAAAGTATAAGTTGTAGATAACACATAATGTATATTTGGGTGCATAAGATCTGACTGATTCTTCCATTTATTATTAGTTTCTTACAAGTGACCTCAACATTCATTACTGAAAGGTCTGCCCTAACTGCTTTACCTCTCAACATGTCCCATGCTGTTGCTGAAAACAAGCAGGAATGGCTTGTGTGTGCCTCATGTACTTGTGGAGCTACTAAAAACCTGAAAATATATTACTCCTATCAACTAAAATTATTATTCCTATGAGTAAGACTATGCTACAATGAAGCACAAAATTATATTAAAATTAGTGTATAAATGAAGTAAATATTGATGTAATACATTATATGCGGAGGAATTTATATATAGATGTAATGTTTGTTACCTATCCTGAGTTACCAATACAAATACAGTAGAAGCCTGAAATAATGTGGTTGTTTGGGGACATCCTTTACCCCCAGCAATATAACCTTACTGTGATGTATAAAGATGCAACACTATAATTGACAAAAATCAATCCCATGCAGTTGGAGGAGGCAATAATAAATTGCAGAATAGTACTAAACTCTTATTTATAAGGTAAAATATATTATAATATTTTTAAAATTACTCACCAATTATGCTGGGAGATGTATTCCAGCCTGTAATCGATCTTGATTTTTATTCCATTTTACATATTTTACACCAACCTAATTTTTCTTTGTTCTAAAACAAATCACTAATGTTTGTTTGATGCATTGATGCGCTATACTTTTCTCTTCACGTATTGTGACAAGATGAAGAAGATGAATGCTGTTTGATTTATTTTGCCTGTCCATCCAAAGAATTACATTGCTTAAATGAGTTAGATATCACTTCACTAACATTCAGAATATTTTCTTCCACCTCCACGTCATGTTTACCGCATCATCTTCACCAACATCTTGTTCTTCATTGCCTTCTTGTTGTGGGCAGCATTAAACAAATTGTGGCATCAGTTTTGTATGCTACTCGGATAACATATTCGTTAGAAATGCAATACAGTCCTTGCAGAAAAATGTTCACACAATTTATCTGGCTGAATTAGTTGTGCAAATCTGTTCTTCATATAAATGATATAAATGCAAGCATAATTGCAGATATTGTAGATAAAATTATTTAAATTGTTCAATGCAACATTGACTGTCTTCTTCACCAGGGATGTTTAGAACGAATGTCCTGCTTTCTATAAGCATTTTCTGGTGGGTGGGTTTTTTTTTCTTTTCTTTTTTTTCTTTTTTTCTTTCCTTTATTCTGTTTAAGGGTGATTTACTGCCCTGTATGTTAATGCTTTCTCTTAAAATAAGTAATTTAGTTCTTGTAGGAGCACTTTCTCCCTGAGTATAAAAATTTGGAATCCTTCTAACAACACATTTCTCAAAGTTATCTAGATCTATTACTCGTCTTGGAATGCTATCCTTTTTACCTGGAGTTCCAAAGATAAGCTCTGATTTTCATTTTGTTTGCATTCTTTAACAATTCTTTTTACTGTTTTTTCTGGCACTCCTGTGACATATGATATGCATGTTAGCTTTTTGAATCTTTTTAAAAAAATCTGATGTAACCAGTTCTTTGCTTTTAGCTTCTTTCTTCATGTATGCTCATACATTTGAAACATATTTTTCTCCACTATGACTGTGTAATGTTTTGGATCCTAATTTACAAAGTACACTGATTGCATAATTATTTTATACAATTATTAACAATGTCTGACATATTTGCTGTACTCACTCCGTATCGCTAAACTGTAATTATGTCTTCAATAGCTCGCTGCACCAAAAAGGGCAAGTGAGAATTAAAAAGGACTGTGACTAAGATGCAGATGACTTCACTATATTTCTCCTTCCCTCCCCATGTACAGTATGTGATTTCATTCAGCAGAATTATATGAGCTGATGAAAATGACAACGACCAAGAACAGTGGTATTATTACTTTCCTGAAATGCAGTGGTAGTGAAAATTGTACTGCAGAACCTCTTTTTGGAATTTATCTCAACTTTCCAAATAAAAAAACAATGAACTACAATATTTTTTAATGGGGACGTACTTTTACCCACGCTATTTCGGGCTTCTACTCTATCTGTAGTTATACCTCTAACTGTATTTAGTTGTAACTCAATTACAACCCAGTTTCATCAATGCTTCTATCTTAACATGGATATAGGCAGATACCTGAATTTTTAACATTCTTAAGGAAAGAATAAGGTTAATTAAAGAATGTTTTGCATATTTAATCACTTTGGCATTATGAAAATTTAACAAAGCATGAAAAACTTAAGTATGACAAGCTTAACTTCAGTTTTGAAATGCAAATTCTTTCATTCATGCTGCTTGGGGATGTAAAATTGGGCTACAAGTTAAACCTTAAGACATCCACAGAAGTTGTCAAATTTTATTTAGTGGTATAAGCCACGTTCAATGTTTTTTAAATAAAACATGCTCTATTATTAACTTTAAAGAGAGTCGATTAAAGACACTAAACAACACTTACTTTTAAATTTTTCCGGAACTAGTTTCAGAGGCTTTGCCTCTATCATCGGCCGGCTCTCGACTTCGAGAGCCGGCCGATGATAGAGGCAAAGCCTCTGAAACTAGTTCCGGAAAAATTTAAAAGTAAGTGTTGTTTAGTGTCTTTAATCGACTCTCTTTAAAGTTAATTTATCATAACAACACTGTTTTCAACACTTCCAAGAAAGTAATGCTCTATTATATTTGAGCTAGTAAGCAAATTAACAACAAAACAACCCATTTATTATAATTGCATACTGCTATGTGCTTAAAGTCATTCAATCTTTATTACAGGTACGTGCCTGTGAACACATTCCACATAGTCCCAGTCTGTTTGCAGCACCACAGTGCCTAGGATATCGAAATGAAAAGGGTGTGGCTACCACAGAGATGTGCCTTCCCTCCAAGGATACAATAGTTCGTCATCTCAAGAGAATTTTAAGGAATCTTAAGAATGTTGTTGCTGTATTTGTAGCATCAGACAGCAATCACATGCTCAGCGACCTAAGAGAAGCTCTTAAAAGGACAGAGGTAATGACAAAATCTAGCTTATAAATGAATAAGAAAAGAACAGCTCAAGCCTTTTTGGATTTGAGTATGCTATTGTTTAACGTTTCCAGCACAGTATTCTCCACAAAAATGTGTTATTCACAAGATCAAATTTGTTTCTTTTGTATGAATAATAGATCTTCTTCTTCTTCTTCTTCTTCTTCTTCTTCTTCTTCTTCTTCTTCTTCTTCTTCTTCTTCTTCTTCTTCTTCTTCTTCTTCTTCTTCTTCTTCTTTCCCCCTCAGCCACATCCGTGTAAATATAGAGAAAATTATGTACTCCACCCAAAGATTCAAATAATTTCACCAGATATACAGCTTTGATTTCCTCTGAAATCTCTCTGCCCTTTAAAAAAATAATAATAATCTTTATTTGCTTATAGACTTATACAAGTTTCAAGCATCATCAAGAACCATAAAATATTTACATTTCATCAATTCTATATAGGCACTTCAGTATTATTATGTGTTTCAAATGGTAAGAGCGAATCAGATGCATTAGAGCCTTCAGCATTGCCACCTCATTCCCCCCACTCTTTTTATATTTCCCTCTCTCTCGCACACTTGCGAGTCTTCTTGGTGCTAGACATAAGGAAATGCAAACTGAATTTTCCAGAATTTTATAATAATGCAGTTGTTGAAATCACAATTGCAACATGGATATTCATATATTATACAAATGGTTTAAATATTTAGTTTAAAATTAATTATAGTTTATGAATTACTTATTTTTCTAATCCACTGAAAATGCCAGCAGTGCATCCATATAGCTGTGAATGTTACGTTAAGAGATAATTCATCATTGTCATTGTCTTCATCATCTGAGTACTGCAAATTTATGATGATAGGTTCCAAAATCTTGTTACATGCTATTTCTTTCCAAGTCATCTTCTTGTAGTTTATCTGATGTCTCACGAGTTTTCCCAGTCGTGTGTTCCTTTTCAATTTCTTCATCAATAAGTCGTTCAACATCAGTCAGTTTAAAAATATTATTTCTATTTGCAACATAATTTGAGTCTACATTAACTTAATTGGATTGTTCTGGCAGTATTAAGGTGGATCGTGACTCATTGATCCAACTGATACACTTTTTCATGGAAGAGTAGCTGAATAATATACTGCTCTGAACTCTGTAGAGTAAATAGAGATTATGAACCATTCATAAACAAAGATATAATGTGACCAGACATGTTCTGCCAGACCAGCAGGACGTGTATTGTTTCCTCTCATCGAATTTAACAAACACCTTGGCTTATTCAAAGTACATATTTCTTTTATCATGTCATGTCAAATGTTTACGTTTCAGTTCTGAGTAATTTCAAATATACGTTCAAACCAATAATGATATTCATTACAGTGCTTACGTTACAATGCATTTGGTATCTACTTTATTTGTATTAGGAAAACTATTTGAACTAAAAATGTGGGGGTTTTACGGTAATGTTAAATACATTACTCTCTTTATTTTAGTTAATTGATGGAAATTAATCATTTCATCACACTAGCCGTGTATAGGCTAAGGTCTTAGATAGATAGTCATCTTGAAAAATTCAATGCCATGGCCGGGATTTAAACCACAGATCTCCTGGTTCCGTCCAGTCGCTCTTACCCATTGAGTTACCATGGTCAACGTGCCATCCTGACATTAAATTCATACGAGTCAAATGGAGAATTTAATGTCAGGACGGCACATTGACCATGGTAGCTCAATGGGTTAGAGCGACTGGACGGAAACCAGGAGATCCGTGGGTCAAATCCCGGCCATGGCATTGAATTTTTCATGTTGACTCTATCTAAGACATTACTCTCTCCTTCCTCATGGGTCAGTTTTTGCAAAATCTGAACTTTTGTCTTAGCGCAAATAGTATTTAATAAGATTGATTAGTTTGGGGCTCGTCACACACCACATAGGAGGAATGCAATACGACAACACTGCAGGACTCCGATTGGTTGCTCACCTAGCAGTGCTCAAGGACAAACATCCCACTTGAAACACATATTAGATACATTTTTAGTCTTTTTTGAGTGCATGAAATGGCCTTTCAAAATTATTCTATTACTCAACAGAATGCCAAAGAATACCAAAGTTGACAAAACTATCAACAATGTGGAATCAGCTAGCTGAGGATACAGACAGTTGGTCTGGGAAACATGTCATAAGTTAAAATTTGTGGAGTGAAACAAGAATACCAGACCAATTACATACAGGCAAAGAGATATTACACCTAGAATGTTTCTTTTCCAACAAATTTTTTCTCATGTCCTGTGGGTTATAAACTGCTTTCTTCATAATAAGTTTGCACATTTAAAAGAAGAAAATAGAACCAATTGTATTCCAGACTATATTCAAATACTCTTTTGTTTTAGATAAGTGTGCATCGGTTGGAGCCTCCAAATCCTCATGTCGAGTTGGCAATCCTTGGAAGAACTAATCATTTTATTGGCAACTGCATCTCTTCTTTCTCTGCCTTTGTGAAGAGAGAGAGAGATTCTTATGGTCTTCCGTCTTCATTTTGGGGATTCCCTAAAGATCGATCTTCAAACAATACATCAGGCCAGTCACATGATGAACTGTAGGAGTGCCAGTGTAATATTTAATTCAGTGATGCCATAACTCTGTAAAAGAGCACTCTTACCTTCTTCAATGAACAAATTTCAATTCACATTGCTGGATTGGTAAGGCATCAGTAATTTACTTAAGAGAACAATTGTGGTACAATATGTGAACAGGTAGCATAGCAGCTTGAAGCCAGAAACTGATTCCACTTTGGTATCAAAGTGTAGTCAGTCTCTACAAATGTTAATTTAATGTTCCTAAAAGAAATGTGTAAAAAGGGAATGTATTTGATTTTGAGCATTCCAAACTGCAAACTAAAATGTAGTCACAGAGAATAATATTTTCCTGTTACTCATTTGCTCTGTTAAATCACATGAAACATTTATGGTTCACTACATTACGCAGTGAAGTTTTCTGTGAAACAATATTTAAAATCTGGAAAAGCAATATACACAAATGCTTTAATGACAGGTTTAACTGTCAGAGAACATTCCAGTGTAGAATCATTATTAAAAACAAAAACACACACACAAACAAAGCTGTTTTTTGTTTTGTTTGTTTTGCTCATTTGGTCCCTTCACTGAGCAGCATTCTAGGGCATTGAATATGTGATACAGAAAACAATCTCACCATATCAACATAAATCATTTTAATTACCACCACCATACATCAAAACTTGCTTTTTAATAAAAAAAAAATAATTTTTTTAATTTTTCTTTTATCACCACCACCAAACCTAATAACATATGTGACACTCGACAGAAAGAGGAAAACATTTTAAGAACTACTACACACAGTATTATACAATTACTCAACACCAATATATCTGAACACAGTGCTTAATCGACATACAAAATTAAAAAATGAAAGGAAATTAGATTTAAGAGTCAACCAGTACAGTGAAAACAAAGAAAAAGAAAAAAAATATATATGTACTGGCTGTTTTAGAATTTAACCACATAAATTTAAAAGGATGAGAGGGACAGTAAATAGTGATTTTGCGAAAGGTAACTTTTGGTTGGGAAGCTAAAGTTCACCACTGATTGAGCAGTCACTTAAGTTTCAAGATGAAAGTGGGTGAGCAGTTAAAACAGGCTTGCTCCTGCTATATGGTTCAGCACTTAGCTGCTGGCATGGAGGTAGATACAAAATGAATAACAAGGTTTCGGATCTTGAGGAGTGCATTGTAGGTGTTTTCCCCCTTCTTTTTTCTTTTCACTTTTTCCTATTTTTCTTCTCCTCTCCCCCACACTTTGCTTTCTGTATCTCATAGTAGATAAAGGAGGCATTTCATTCCACCCTAAAATTTGATGCCATGATTTCACTTGGTATACTCATTTTGAGGTCTCCAGAGTTCAGAAGAAATCATTTTTTTTTTAAAAAAAAAAAAAAGGTGATCAAAGAAACCATCATCTAGGTCCCTAACCACATGTTGACATTTCCAGTACCCACTTTGCAGGCAGTTACACCATTTCACAGACATATTTCTGGTTATATGTGTTTGGAGGAATTTAGCAACAGTGACGTCAAAATTAATCTCGGAAACTATTTGTAGTTGGGTGGAGAGAGACAACAACAGATGCCAGTTGGAAAGAGATTGAAAATGGAGGTGAATGCCTTTGAAACTAGTCTCTCATAAATATAAACAAGTAAGTGACGAGTATTAATAAACCAACTACAAATAGTTTCTTAGATATTTCTGGTGTTTTGTTAGTTAACTCATACAGAAAACATTTTTATTATTTTACATAGCAACAACTCAACTCTCTCTTTCTTATGTTTGTTTTTCCCTTGTTTTGCCAACAGTACAGTCCTTACCCTATTTCTCCACCAGTAACAAAGTTACAGACTAATATAAAAATTATTTGTGGTTGGTTTATTGACACTCGTCACTTACTTTTTCATATATTTATGAGAGACTAGTTTCAAAGGCCCTGGCCTCCATTTTCAATCTCTTCAGTTGGAAAGAGATTGAAAATGGAGGCCAGGGCCTTTGAAACTAGTCTCTCATAAATATATGAAAAAGTAAGTGACGAGTGTCAATAAACCAACCACAAATAATTTTTATATTAATTTTGACGTCACTGTTACTAAATTCCTCCAAACACACATCATTACAGACTAATACCTTGTTGTGAAGACAGCTTCTTTAATTAAATCTACACAACACACATTAATAAAAAAAAACACCAAATTAAAATGCTACTAGTGTGATAATTTAAGATACATGCATGAACCCATTTATAAAATCTGATGTAGGTTAATTTGCTACAGAAATAACATGCTCTAAAAATCAAATTGGAAACTATGCTTCTTGATTTTAAGTATCTGATATTAAGTGGTGGTTCCTCTGTGGAATGCTGTGGTTGAGGGCTCTCAGAAAAGAATGGGAGCTCTGTTGTTGATTTTTGTTCTTACTGCAATAGTTATGTGACTCAAGTCTGTCCTGACACATTTGTGTTTATACCTGCTGTTGATGGTGAAGTATTTTGTATGCCTAGTTATGATAGGGAGAGGTCTATCATATGTAGGTTCTAAGGGTTGCTTGACTCTGTCATATCTCATAAGCACATAGGAACATCGTAAAAACTATTTGTAGTTGGTTTCTTGACACTTCTCACTCAATTTTTTATATTATTGAGAGACTAGTTTCAAAGGCTGTTGCCCCCATTTTCAACCTCTCTCCAACTAGCATCTGTTGTTGTCTGCTCTCCTCTCTCTGGTGGTGGAACTATGAACTTCTTTGTCAAATTATCTACTGGTGGGATTTCAAAGTTCATTACGCGGTCCTTATTTTTCCATATGAATATCTTCTCCCTGTTGTTAGTTTATTTTGGTTTATCACTCCTTTTAATAATTTTGGAGTGCACATTCCAGGGTTATGTTGAGTAAGTTCAGCGCAGCATTTGCTTTTGCGACTCAGATGCAAATGGATCAGGATCAGTTATTTGAGTTGGTTCCTCAAAATATTCACCAGGAAGCCTAATAGTTTTCCCTTATACTGTTTGTACTGTGAAGTGATTTTATGTTTCTCGTAGTGCAGTGTGTAACCCCATAGGACAGTAGGTACAATTTCTGTCCATTTAGTAGAGTTCTGGGCCTTCATTACAGACTTCAAGGTCCTATATACACTGCTCACAAAAATAAGAGGATATTGTAAGATCATCTAAGAATGGTAATGATATACGAGATCATTTATTTTTTCAACCACATTAATGCTATACTGACAGATAAATCAGGCTATGATTGGAGAGAGCCCCTGATTAGTGTTTGAATCAAATGACATAAATAAAGAGAGAATATGCAAACAAGCAAAGCAACATTAACACTGCAATAATCGTGGGCCATGACTGAAAATTGTTCTTCAATATGGTGTATGGATTCCTCGAACAGCAAGCACTGCTTCACACCTGTGTGACATTCATGCAATGAAATGATCAATGAGTTCTTGGGTGATACGTGGTCACTCTTCCATAAGAGCAATCTGCAGCTATGTAACAGTTGTGGGAGTGCTGGTCTGCCTGCCTAATGCATCCCACACATGCTCAATCGGATTTAAGTCTGGTGAGGAAGCTGGCCACTACATAGGCTGGATACCCTCCTCTTCCAGCATGTCATCCACCAACATAGGGATGTTCATTATCGTTCATAAACACAAAGAAAGCACCTATGGCACCAGTGTACAGCACGACAAAAGGTCGAAGAATCTCATCTCTATACCTTACAGTGGTCAAAGTACCACCTGGGATAATGTAGAGGTCTGTACGTCTATCCAAGCTGATTCCTGCCCACACCATAAACCCACCACCGCCATATGGGTATCTTTCTTATACAAAAGCTGAGTTGTTTCGTGTCCCTCGTTCCCTTCAGATGAGAATATGTCGACTATCGGATTCTGTGTTGAATCATGACTCATAAGAAAATAGAACTGATCTGCATTCTGCATGCCTCGAGCCAGGATGCTTCTCCACCCAGTTTCTGCGATCTCTACAGTGTTGTGGAGTTAACCTGGTACACACCGTGGCTCTATGGGCATAGAGGTCACGTGCATGAAGTTGGTTACAGACAGTTTGGGTTGATATGCATGTCCTGTTACTGTTAGAAGGGCACTTCTCAGTTGAGTTGCATTCTGCCATATATTCCAGCGGGCTTGTTAACAAGAGATAATGGTCATCCCTTGCTGTAGTTGCCCATGGGCGACCTTGTCCTACCCTTCTGTGAATAGTACTTGTTTGAAAATGATTCCAATGTCTTGAGGTCACACTTTGAGACACCCCAATGGCTCGAGCCACCTCTTGTTGTGTCTTTCCAGCTTCCATCCATCCTATGGCCCTCATTCAGGTAAATCACGTTGTGGAGGCATTGCTGTCATTCACAACTGACAACGGGAATGGAATGGCTCTGACCACAGCAACAAACCACCACCGCTTGATCCTTTGACAGCAACAGTACTGACAGCACCTTCTTGTGTGGTGTATGTGCAGAGGTGACGCAAATACTTGTGTACCTTCTCTGGAAGTAAAAGAAAGTAATTGCATCTAATGCTGTATCAAAACTCATAGCATAAATAGCTTAGTTTACAATATCCTCTGTTGTGCATCCAGACTTCACCATTTCAGAACGATCGTCTCTACTGTAACTCAGATACTAGCTGCAGAAGCCTTAAAAATTAAAAACCTGGTTTGAATAGGCATTACAGTTAGAGCTACAGGACTCTAAATAGTGTTGATTTTATGTATGTTAAATAACAACACTATCAGATTTAATTGTAGTTTTGAGTTTGGCATGAGAGAGAGAGAGAACATGTGTATGTATATGCGCATGCGTGTGCGCATTGTGTGTATGTGTCTGTCTTAAGGTGCCTAAAGAGGAATTTGCATTGGCTGCTCACTTTGAAACATAAGTCTTTAGTTTCTGTGCCTATTTGATTGTTTAATTCTAGGGCCAAGAGATATATCCTGTAATCACATAAAATGAGACAGATAATATACCATGTATAAGTTAAGTGTCTGAAAAGTTATGTGAAGCTAAGATAAAATTATATAAGTTATAGTGCAGCTTAAATGTTTAATGTTGTAAACATAATGGTAGCTTTAAAATTTGCAACTTGTAGATTTTACTGTGTACAAATAATGTGATTATGAGCATAGATTTTGTGTCATTTGTAAGTTAACAGTATTTTCACTTGCAATCATTGCAGAGATATGCACAAAAATGAAAGTATATTTTTTTTAAATCTTATTTATCTTCAGTGTGTGGACATTGTTATTTTGCTCTTACCAATGAGTTACAAAACTTTCCACTAAACTATAAATTTATGATTATAAATGTCAGAGGCAATAGAGAGTGGGTAATAAATTTGATTCACATTAATTTATCTATGAGTTCTTTTTTGATTTAATAAACTTCCTAAACCAGCACTGTCCTTAGTTTATGGGGAGACGTAAACAAAGCAGGAAAATGTATTACTGTGCTTGCAATTGTGATTGGAGAGAATATTTGCGCTATTTTACTGCCATGTAGCAAACCTGTGCGCTGTCAACTAACTTCTATGCAAAGTTTTGCTTTACTTTTTTTGATGTTTCGAGTAGCTCATGTGATAGCACTTTTACATTAAGATTAAATGCAAAGATGTGTGTACTGTATAATATATTTTTTCTTTTGTCCACCAAGAAGTGACTGAATGCTTACAACATTTAATCAAATATTCCTTGAGTAAGGTCTGTAATACAATGAAGCACAAAATTAGTATAATTTTTAGTCGAACTAGTACTCAGTGCTCCATATATTGCTGGTGTTTACCTAAAACACATTTGGTTAGTACCTTAGGACATTAGCTGAGGATGTCAGGGATGATGATGATGATGATGGTGTTTAAGGGCGCTCAACTACTGGGTCATCAGCGCCCTTGGATGTCAGGGAGGTCCTGTGAAACGCGTTCTAGGTAAACACTTGCAATATATGGAGCACTGAGTACTATTTGATTCAAAATTACATTAATTACTCAACTTAACCACAACAATATAACTTCATGCTCAGCAATTATATTTTTTCTGTTTCTGCTCACAAATTCAAAACCTACATTGCAAAAATGGTGTGGAAACTTATTTTTCAAAGCTCTGCTAATCAGGATCATTGTTTACTGCTTGAAGCACCTTTGTAATTGTGGTGGCTCGTTTCTTTCACAGAAGTTATGAACCTTGCGACGAGTAGCACTTTTAACAAATTCATCATATTCACCTTCCACAATTGGGTTCTTTCTTTTTCAGTGTTTTCCTGGAGTGGAATGCTAGCCCGTTTTCGCAACCTCACTTCAAGGGGCATTAATACTTTGTGCTGAAACACCAGTATATTCTGAGGACAAATTAATGTCCTCCACTACTAAAGTCGAGTACTTTTGACACAACTTGCAAAACACAATAATTTGTTTTTCACCACTTTTTAACAGTTTCCCTCTGTGATGTTTACATATTGCATGGAAGCAGCCATGTTGTACAACTGATCTTCCACTCCTTCTGCTTTTAAACTGTGCAAGTGCAGCATGCACTCTGATTAATACATTCAAATTACCCTTATATATATATACCAAATAAAATACTAGTTGATTACTGTTCGACTGTTGCATTTGTAATAATGTGAAATTGTTTATATATTTTATATTATATTGTAAAGTCTAAAACTGATTTGCGAACTATATTTTTCATCCACATTGAGTTACAAAGCTAAACAGCCAATGATGTTGCATATGTACATGTGCTTTTGTTTACATCATCCCTTAAACTAAGGAAAGCGCCGGTATAAATATAGTTTTGTCAATTTTAAGGTTTTGCACCATTTGTTAATAGAAACAAAGTTCATTGACTGGTCTTTTTTTTCCTAAATCTGTGTTTGAAAATTGTACATTTTTTATTAATAAATATTCTTTGATTGTTAATGACCACAGTTACTGTGTACTCTAAGCCACATTAACACTACTGCTGCTGCTGCCGCCACCACCATATACTTTTTTAATTTAACCATTTAATAAGAACAGTTGAATGTACTGCAACAAAAATTAAGATAAAGCAAACATAAAACAGACAAAAAAATACATTTAAGTTAATATAATTTTGAGTCGAACTAGTACTCAATGCTCCATTTATTGCTAGTATTTACCTAGAATGTGTTTCGTAAGGATCTTCCTAACATCTTCAGCTGTTGTCGACTGAGAAGTCAACCATTAAGTTAATTGATGGAAATTAATCGTTCCTCCATACTAGCGATGTATAGGCTAAGGTTTTGGATAGATAAGAGATTCGTGGTTCAAATACTGGCCATAGCATTGAATTTTTCAGGTTGACTCTAAACAGATACATTTTAATGACTCAGAATCACTTCCTTAAAATTAAAAATCAAGTATTTCTCATTGGTATTGTAAAGTTCTACAAAATTCATTGATTAATTCAACAAAAGCATTGATACTTTCAAATTACATGTTGTGTGAGTTGAAAAGTCACAGTATGCATATTCTTTGTGGGTGAGAGATTTTCTTCCCTTTTTTTTTCCTTTTTTTTTTTCTTCTTTTGTTACATAACAAATTGAAGGTAAAAATGTATGTTATATATTTAGGATGCCAGTAAATTTTGCTCTGTGACCTCTGCAGAGATGAATACAATGTCATGTTTTTAACATGTATTTTCAAGCATTATATGAACTCTCATAAGACAATTTTTAAACCTTAATCGGTGGTATTAGTATTGCCAAACCTTTATCTTAATGATCACCTACAATGCCTATGGTGAGATCTGGATATCATGGAAGTCAATGCACATTTTATTTCTGGTTTTATTAGCAACATATTCACTGAGTGAGCAACAGTAACATAAGTTTCAATCTAAACATGTTATTTTTGTGTTTGTATTTTTACATTTATATCCCCTCTAACTGCAGTGGTCATTATGACAGCTTTTCTGTTGAAACATATTGTCATCAGCAATGATAACTCATGTACTATTGTCATTAGGTTTTTTCTTTGGGTTACACACACACATTCATACTTTCAGACTCTGAATAGGATAGGAGATAATGTTGGCTAGAGAAAAGTCTCCACCTCCCATCCAAGAATCAAATCTGCACTGCTTGCACAGCAGGCAAGTACTGATTAAGCTACAGGGCCAGCCATTTAAGGTTTGTAGTAATTTGTAATTTATTTCTCATCTTTCCGTTTACATCATCAAATAAAAATACAAAATCAAGATTAAATTATAAAATCCATACTGGAAAACGCCATATATTCCTAAATTCTGAAAATCCTACCATGTTGCCCGCCATTGAATAATAATTCAGTCCCCATACACCTAACCCTAGGTTTTTGTGTATTGGAGGCCCTCTACTCCTTTTTACACTTTTGCCATTTCACCTATCGTACTCTACATTTTTCTCTTAATAGTTCTTAGCCATCTCTCTTTAACTTTCCCTAAATAATTCCCTATATTTCTCCTGTTCTTTTACCCTTTTACTGACAAAATTTTTCTAATTACTACTTAACCCAAATTGTCCCATTTACATAGCTAGGCCTGCTCTCTCCATATCTTTGTTTGACTACAATATAATATACAGTGGAAGTCTGCATTCTTTTCTCCACACAATGGACATTTATCAAGCTCCCTCTTTTGACCTATACCTTTCAAGTTTCTCACTTCTGTTCTCGCCCCGGCAAAACCTTCTTGCCCTAACTTATTACATATGTCTATATATCCTTCCCTCCCCCAGGTTGTTTTTATTTCTCTATATAACCTCAGTGAGCTTTTGTCACTTGTATTGGCAAAAATGTCTTGTCTGTCAATATCTTCTAATCTTAGCTTAACTTCTTTCCAGAAGCCTCTATAGCCATACTCTGCATTTATCCAAGAATGACCCATACCTATCTACTTCAACATGCCATTCATTTTATGTGCCCAAGACCCACCCCAGTTACTTCTCCTTTGAATATGAAAACATTCTTTAATTATATTGACATCTTCCAAGTTAGTGATTCTGTATAAATATTTCATTGCCCTTGACAAGATTTTAATTGTAGTAGAATGCCTGCCCAGTTCCAATTGTGCTACCCCGTTAGGTGTTTTTTTTTTTTTTTAATTTACGTCCTCCAAAGTCGTCATATCGGAAGGTGAATGAATTGGATGAAATGATGCTCAAATGAGTCCAGGGTCTATATGGAGCTTAGAGTTATCTGACATTCGTCTTGAAGGATAAGGGAAAACCCCAGAAAAAACATTATCCAGGTAACTCTCCCTTACCGATATTCAAATTCGGGACCTCTTGAACGTGAGGCAGACATGCTACCATCTACGCTACTGAGGCGGGCCCGTTAGGTGATGCTATCGGTAATCCCAATATATATTTACAAAAGGATCTATGCACTCTATCACTGTCTCTCCAAGCCTCACCTACTCCCCATACCTCTGATCCATGTAACATTCTGTTTTCTACCACTGCCGTATAAATTCTCTCCAACCATTTGACATTTACATCTGGCAGTTTACTGTAGCATGATCTTATCACCCTCGTGGCCATTTTACCTTTTGCCACAGACATCTTTTATTGTTCTTTCCAGCTACTATCTGAACTCAACCTTGTCCCCAAATAATCAAATCTTACTACCTCTATTTCTTTTCTATTAACCTCCCATTTCTCATCCTTACGCAACCTGTATCCTTTTTTGAAGACCATAATCTTGTTTTTTTTTTTTTTCTTCTTCACTTTCAAACCCCATTTATTGCAATAAGAATTGGCTGCCTCGATTGCTCTTCTCAGCCCTCCACTTGGTATGGACCCAACCACTACATCATCTGCAAACAGTAGCCCTGGGATTTCTTTACTATTAATAACTGGTGAATGTACCATACAACTTGATATCTCCTCTAAAATACCATTGATATAAAGGTTAAATAATACTGAACTAAGTTTACATCCCTGCCTTACTCGATATAGATTTAGTTTGTTGCCTGGTAGTTTTATACACAACTCGTTCTCTTGGTATATCTTATTAATTCTATAAATGCATGACTTATGACTGCTTAATTTTATCCACAGTGCTTCTCTGTTAATAGAATCAAATGCCTTCTCTAGATCAGTAAATATCATATATACCCTTCCCCTTTGATTGCTCAGATATTTCTCTACAATTGTTTTAATAATAAAGATGTTCAATGTTCTGTCCGGTCTAATACCTGCCTGGAACTCCGATAGGTTTGTAGTATGTTTTTAACATTTATGGTGCTCAAGCCAACAGCATTTCCTGAACTTATAAGGTAATCATGTCACCGTGCAATGGATTCCAGCCCATGGACTTTTAGGTAATGAACATGCTAACCAACTAGCAGAAAAAGGTGCAATTCAAAATATAAAGCCTGCAAGACAAATTGAAATTAATAAAAAATTAAGCTACATTTTAAAAGACAGCAGAGACTTGATGAAGAAGATAAACTAAAAGACAAGGATTATAAGAACATTGGAGACAAAACTGACATACAAAAATTACCAAGAAAAGCTGCAGTGTCCCTATTTAGAATGGAAACTGGCCATGATTGTCTTGCAGAACATCTTTATAAAATACACTGCATACCTACACCCAAGTGTACTATCTATAAAGACCAAAGGCTTATAGCCAGAGGACCTGAGTCAGCAAGTAAATCTTAAGGTCAGCAATTTCATGTATTTGGACAGCATGTTCTATGTTAAATTTTATTGTACTGAATTTATAATGGATACTGTACAAATAAATAAATATCAAATATCTGTAAAGAGGATGTCATCAATTTATTATAACAACACTGTTTTCAACACTTCCAAGAAAGGAATTGATGCAAATCAACTAATCCCCAGTGCCATTAGTCAACAACAACTTATAAGGTAGCTTTTTCATCCACAGTAAAAAGGTAATATGCACTATTGCAGATTACAAGTCAACATTGCAGCAGCTTTCTCAGGAATGAGGGCATTTAACCGCTTCAGCAATGGCTATTTAAACCCGTTCACGGGCCAGAAACGGATACCCAGTAAACAAAACAAGACATTTAAATTGTTAAATGCTATAAAAATGCTTCATAAATACACAAGCTTATCTTCCGTATTTATTAAGTTATTTAAACGAAACAAAAATGGTTTAAAACCCATTAAAGACAGTATCCATCTACAGTATCATTAAAGTAGAGGCTATTTTAATAAATTGTTGAAATTTCACTACTTTGTTTCACTGTAGTAAAAGCCATTCTTTGCATCGAATGCATGTAATATTTGAGTCGTCATGTTTTGTGTGCATACGAACGAATGGACGCAAGGTTTAGTTTATCCTACCAAGCGATAATCATATTATATGTTATGTCATGTACACACTGGAGAGAAACAAACCTCTCTGTCAGCATCTGTATGTACCTCTTGTTGCAGTATTTCACAACTGAAGTTTATGGAGCCTTATGCAGCTGTTTTTGCTCAGTATTTTAGTTATTTATACTCTCTCTGTGTTCAGAGTGATTTCTTATAGCTAACGAGAGCTAAATAAATGGCACATTTGAAATTGTTAAATTTCAGTGTTAACCATGGCTTATCCTAGTAATGTAGCAAATAAATTAGCTTGCGTAGGATGTGTATAGGATATCACTGATATCACTTTAGAAAAATATGGAAGACCTTTTGCTGTTTGACATGATTTGGGTATTGAAAGTGATAACATTTTCACAATTTTTTTTATTGCTAACTTAGTGTCTCTCATTGTTATGGAAACAAACGTATATGTGAGTAGGATAAAGGAAGACCTGACCTCTAAAGGCAATTTAGAGCCTAGGAGGAGAATTCAGAAGGGGACAGTGCACATGTTATTTGTAAGCCTACATTAGACGTGTACTAGTCTTCAGATGGCATGTTAACTGCTCCATTGTTTGGGAAAATGACGGGTCAAATATGGGTGTTGTGGATCAGTTATTACTAGCTATCCTTCTTTACAAAAAACAGTTAAATGGTAAAAGAACTATTTTTATACCAGCTGGATGTAACTGTACATAATTGTTTAGTAATTTGTAGAACTCTAAATTCATGCAAGACAATGACCTACCTGGACTTACCAATATCAATAGCTTGTAACCTAATTGAGTACTGGGGTAAGAAATTCACCACTACTTGAAAGAAAACACTTTCCTTAAAGGATACCACCCACAACCAATAAAGTTGCGACCATTTCAAAAATGTCTACTGTTTCACAAAAAAGAAGTTTGCAAGGAAACCTGTATTATTTGCCATGAATCTGAAGATGTGCCCTTGTGTGTTTATCCAGGATTTGAGTTGTACCATTCAAAAAGAAGCCTTTACGGGTAAATTTTCATCTCTTATAGAACTAATTTAAATGTATTGTAAAATATTAAGATTAAAGTAATTGGTGTTAAATAAGCATTAAATGCATGTATGCACAGGACGTCATTTTATCTTGGATGTCATATGACATCCATATCAGTGAAAGGGTTAATATCGAACAATTGCTAAGCTCAGACACAGCCACTAAAGTCAGTGCACCGGTAATTGAACTAGTAATCCCTAAAATAATTTGGGTTAGAAGAAATTGGAGGTGGACAAAAATAACAGTAAGTATTACTTTGAAAGATTTCTCATTTCAAGTTCCTTTGTAAACTGTTAAAACTGCCAATGATCAGAAACAATCTCTGCTCATTCTTGACCACAGCAACCAATTACATCCATACATCCACCAAAGCTGTAAGGCTGTCTTGACACTTGACATGGTTGATTCTTCCTATTTCAAATTTTTGTAAAAGCATTTGTAAGCACAGACATTGATTATTAATTGTAATATAAAATGTGTAATAGTGCAGAACATAAACTATAGTAACAAACTAATTAAAATAGACAAAATAACTTTTTATAGAAGGGGCGCCGGAGTAGTGCAGTGGTTTCGTTTGCGACTCTCATGCTGAGGGTCCAAGTTTGATTCCTGGCTCTGGAGTTATCAATTTTAAGTTAGTCCTATCCTCGCCTTCACCTGTCCAGATCATGTGAAGCGTGCTCTATGCCCAACGTTGTTCGGAGTCCATGGTAAAAACTGTAGGTGCCCTCGCCTCACCGTCATCTTCGCTATCACCCTACCATTGGAGGTAATGGACACTATCCTCTGGGTGCCTCCACTTGAGAAATGGGTCCGGTTATCATGTGGTTTGGCGAGGATACTCCGAAGGCCATAGTTGCCATTGGGGAGTGTCTTTTTGTAATTTACGTCCTACAACATTGTCATTCATATCAGACGATGAATGGAATGGGTGAAATTATGCTCAAATGAGCCCAGGGTCCATAGAGCTTAGAGTTACCCGACATTCATCTTTCAGGATAAGGGAAAACCCTGGAAAAAGCCTTATTCAGATAACTCACCCTGACCGAGATTCGAACTCGGGACCTCTTGAATGCGAGGCAGATATGCTACCGAGGTGGGCTGGGGAGTGTTGGTATACATACGTGCATACATACTTTTTATAGAATTTGCTGGAAAGATATAAGTGTCATGTTTGTCAGTGGCATTAACAATAATACTTCAACTAATATAACTTCTAATGCACAGCTAGAAAATAAAAATGCTCATAGATTACAATTCACATAAAAACATTGCATCCCTTTCTTGTCTGCCTATGATCTATACGGTGGTCTGATAGTGAAACTAAAAGGTAAGAAATGCAGTAATTGTTCCAGAATGCCATTCAAGTTTCATTGCTGGCTCATTATAAGAGTTGGAGCAGATAAAATTGTAGTATTGACTGCATGTAATGAGAGTACATAGAGATAGGTACTTTTAACCTATGTATGGGTGGTAGATATTTTATTTACCAAAATTACTTTCCATCAAAAACATATTCCAGTATTATTTTGATGGTTCCTCCATATTGATTCAGAGTGGAGCCTCAGCTCAGGCTCAATACACTCTTTATGTAACAACAATAGTTCATGTTATTCAGTACAGTCTGTTAAATGTGTATGAAAATATTAAAAGACATTACCAATATCAGATGAGATTCAGTTAAAATACAGGAACTTTTACTGGTCATTGAAATGTAATCATTGGACGTCCAACAAGACAGTTATCAGTTACTAGCATTTGTTTGTGTACAAAATATGCAGTTGTAGAAGGAACCCACATTTATCTACATTCATGGATTATATGCAGAACATTCTCCATCTTAAACTTCCATTTTCTATAAGCATCTCTGACACCTTGAAGTGTGCACTGTAAAACTTGCTTGCTATCTTACCTTGTTCTGTTCTATTTACTTGTTTCTTCCATTCCTGACTGTATGAATCAATTTTGTTTGTTGGAATGAATATTTTAAGTTTATCCCTAATATCTACATTTTCTTATCTATCTTCTAGTCTACACTCTTTGACAATCTGCATTAATTAAAGTATAAATAATTAATAATAAATTGGATTATAATCAGTTGTTCCCTTGTACCAGATACAAGGTTACTATGTGAAGTAACAAGACACAACAGAAGATTGTTAATGGAATTGTTTCAACCACCAAAACCACTGATTAGCATAATGCAACAAATTCATTCTACTTCTATAAACTGATAGCCATTCAGTAAATATTGCTTTGATTCAGCAAATATTAGTTTGAATAGTTAATTTTAAACAGGAAGTAGGTAACTCATATAGTCAGTAGAAATATATCTCACGTTTTCCACATTGTAAACAAATGAATCCAAAAAAGTGGACATTCCAATGTGTATGGAAGAAAGTTCATAATCAGAAGTACATCTACATATGCTTCGACATTTCTTGGAATATCCTAATTATTTGCTTTTTGTGTTAGAATTGGCCACAAATACATATTAAGAAGTTGAAACTGAATAACTGGGAAATTTTGTTAAGTTCTGTTTTAACATAAAGACTAATAACCCTAGTCTATATTAATTCACCTCCCCCCCCCCCCCCCTCACAAGAAAACTATTTAAATTTCATTCAAAATTTAAAAAAAGATTGGAATTATGTAAGTACTGTAATATGTCTTTCCAAAAACTGGTGCTACTTTATAGAGAATAGTTATATAATTCAGAACCAATCTAAATGACCTTGTGCCCCTATATATTACATACAATCTTGGATAATGCTGCATAAATTGGCTACCATTCTGTGAAGACTGTTCATATAGGTTATTGGACAAGCTTAACTTTTTATTATAACAGGCATATAAATAATGATCACTGGAGCTGTAAAGGTAACATAAAATGTATTTATTGTATTTCTGAACATGGCACATAAAATGTTGACCTTTATTAAGTACATCTTGCTTTATAAAATGGGCTGCTTATGCTCAGAGAAACCTAATTTATGATTTATCAGCTCAAAGAATATTGATGTACCATATTTATTCACCTTTATTTTAATTAAAAGTAATAAATTATTTATACACTTATACAGTTACTTTTTTTTTTAGCAGTGTCAAGTTTATCATTCCTTTTCCTTCCTTTCAATCAAAGAAAGAAAATAGAAAGAAAAAATGATAAGAGATGACCGTCTTCCTTATCTACCTTCTAACTTTTTCACCGAAATGGACCAGTTAAAGTTGAGCAAACAGTGTTCAGGAATAATGTGTATAAGCTGATAAGTTTGGAATTGTTGTTTGTATAGGAAAGTCAGAATAAGATATGTTGTATTTATCTGCTGCTAGTAAAAGGAAGTTATTTGATTATACACAAATGCAGACAACAATAGCCATGTTAGTATCTTGCCAGGTTTTTTGAGTCAAAAATATCAGATTTGTAGTTAGCGATTCATAACTTGCATTCAAGTCCAGCAGTATGTGAAATTCTTGACATTGGAATAAGACATACTTAGAATTTCTGACTTATATTAGAAATACATTTCAGTTTCATTAATTAACAAAACTCTATTTCATACCAGAAGGTAGATATAAGGTGAATAAGAAATGCAATGAATTAACTTTAAAGAGAGTCGATTAAAGTGTCTTTAATCGACTCTCTTTAAAGTTAATTTATCATAACAACACTGTTTTCAACACTTCCAAGAAAGGAATTGCAATGCAATGAATATTTGTTGACATTGATACAATTTAATCTGATTATTGCATGCAGAATCAATTCTGTATTTTCTGAATTTCTAGTTTGTATTGTTTGTACTGTATCTTGAAAAAGCAAATATTTCTGTACAGAAATTAAATGCTAAATAAATAAATATACTAGTTGAATCAGACTGCAAGAATGGTAATGAATAATTTTTTTATAACAGAAAAATTATCCTTAAATCATTTCATTTCTTTCTAGAGTAAATATTTTAGAGGTATATTTATTTACAAAATAAATCAATAGTTTTGTTTTCTTTGTTGATTTGAATATTAAACATAGTCATTTAATTGCGTAGCTATAGGAGTTAAAAATACTCAATGACTAACAAAGTATTTTACGTATCCTATACTGTTTCAGTGATTTGTTCATTAATTTTTTAAATTAAAATTTTCCATTTTGAAATATTTTACAACTTAAGATATTTCAAAATGTTTCTAATTTTAGAAGTTTCCAGTATGCCCATGTTGTATAGTAGCCTAAGGAATTCACTTTGTTCACTATATCATTTGCTTCCTATTAATATATGTTCAAAGTTTCCAAATTCATCACATCAGCAATAAGGAGAATTGATTTCTATTTTAAATAAGAACAAATGTGTCAAGGATATGTTAAGCTTGGTATTTTATTATACAAACACTGTTCACGAGAATAAGTATATTTTACTGCAGAGTAAATTCTTTACTTTTTATCCATAGATCCTTTATGGCAATGTATCTGAAAAATTTGGCAAAAGACATTAAATATTTTTATTTTTGCATTTTTGTTGTAAGTAACTATTATTTTCTGGGTACACAAATTATTGCTTTTTGAATATCAACAATTTTAAAGCCATTTAAAGTTAGGTAAGGCATAGCATTGAACTTAAGTAGTAACTGTGCAGATATATTGGATATATTGGAGACTGCTGACCTGTATCTCGACATGAAGACTTTTTATGCTAACATTACTACTAGAAGTCCAGTGCATTGAACTCTGGAAGAATAACCAAAGTTGAAAGCCCTACCTATAGGTGGGATGAACCCAGAAACCAGAGCTGCCACGCTCAAGCCCTTCATGACAAGATAGGAAGCATAAAGCTCCATTTGTCTTGAGATAAATTATTAAAAATTCTCTTTAGAATCAGAGTTTATAACTTATTAGCTTAAAATTTTCAGTTGAATTTCAGGAATTTAAAAAGGTTTGTGCACTAGTGAAAAAGTATTAATTAGCTGAAATTAAATATTTTCAGTAATAAAGTTTGAAAAAGTTAAATGTATGTAGTTGTATTCACTTAAACTAATTACTAATTAAAATTAATAAATATGTATACAAAGACCCTTTAAGTTTGTATATTAGCAAGTTTGGAAGCAGTACAATAAATATATGTCCTAAGGAGCATTTCATATTACCATATCCAGAACACAAAATCACAAACATCTTAACAATGGTTTGACATAGCTCATTCACACTAGAAAGACCAACCAGTAAAATTGACTGTTTAATGATTTATAATTGTGTACATGACACACAATGTTGAAAAGAGCAATCAGAATAAGTGACAAAGGTAGTTAGTCATCCTGTAGAGTTCTTTTCAGAGAGCTAAGAATATTGCCTCTTACCTGTGTATTTATACTGGAGACATTAACCCACATAAAAAAGCGAACAATGAGCTTGAAACAAATCAATTCTCCATCATCACAACCTCGACAAAAGAATGCCTTGCATATTCAGTTCTGTAGAACCAATATAGCCATAAATAACGTAAAAAACATGGGTATCAAATTATTTAACAAACTGCCACAGAATATTAAAGAAATCACAAGATTCATCACTTTAGAAAGCAATTAACATTGTTCCTACTAACAATTAACATTGTTTCAACATCTACATCAATGATCTTCCTGCGGCTGTATCAAACACAGAAATAAAAACAGCACTTTTTGCAGATGTCATGATCATGTGGACATCTTCCCCACAAATAGAGAAATCCAAAACTTCAATGGAAAAGGCTCTGATACTATTGGAAAAGTAGACTGACAACAATTTCATTAAAATAAATACTGATAAAACAACATTTCAAATATTTAGCTTAAAAAAGAAAGTCCCTAAACTAAATCTGCAGTTCAAGAAAACAAACCTGAAACAAACAAATGAAACAAAATATTTAGGAACAATTTTTTATTCAAAATTATCTTGGAGACATCATATTGAAGCAGAAGTTAACAAATCAACAAAAAAATTTCAATTTTGAAAAGATTAGCTGGAGTCAAGTGGGGCAGTAATTGGGAGACGCTGAACACCACATACAAAACATTCATCAAGCCAATACTTCTTTATAATGCAGAGGTAATAATTACAGCAAACAGTTCTAACATGCTAAACTGTGTAATATTAAGAATATAAAAAGGTATTTGTCAGAACAAGTTTTTTATAGTGTGGAAGAGTACAAAGCAAAAAATGGAAAATAAACAATGTAAATTTTAGTTTCTAAGCAGTGCATGTAGTAGACTTTTGGGTGTATTTTTATGTTTTTGTTATAATGTAAAATGACGTATCCTCTGTATGAAATATAGGGGATGAATAAATTGAAATTGAAATAAATCACCTAGAAGTATGCCAAAATCAGGCCCTGCGACTAATAACCGGCGCAGCAAAATCAACTCCAATCACGGCAATGCAAGCCTTAACTAGGAACTATCCAATACATCTAACTTTAGAGGAGCAGGCATTAATACAACATGGAAAAATGTTGCGGTTAAAAACAACAAAATGGGAGAAAAGATTACTACAACCAATCAAGATGAAAACACACACAAGTTTCCTACACAAAGTTACGGAATTAAAAAGAGATCTGAATCTTCCTAATTCTGAAGAAAACATTTTAATCAAAGAAAACCCACTAACTTTTGAACCAATTAATATTCAATTAGATTTAGAACAAATAGTTACAAAATCTGAAACTTCCAAACCTGTACTAAAAGCACCAGCGTTAGAAACTGTGAACAATAGATACCCACCTGTAGAATGGTTACATATCTACACATATGGATCTAACTTGGACAACTCAGGAGCAGGAATTAAGTGTGCACTGTTCTCATTCTATCAACCAGCAGGATACCACACAACAAATTTTGATGCAGAAGTAACGGCTATTCATATTTCACTCCAACACCTTCTATACAGAATAGATAAATTCAAAAATGCTGTCATACTTTCTGATTCTAAAGCAGCATTATGTGCAATAAGTTCATATAAAATGTGGTCAATCCAAATTAAAGAATGTCACAAAATGATCCAATAACTTCAAAAACTAGAGAAAAGAATTATATTACATTGGATACCTGCACATTGTGGAATTGCTGGAAATGAATCAGCTGATTTTCTTGCCAAAAAAGGTGCAAATTTAATTCAGAACAAAAGTAAAAACTTACCCTTTACATCCATAAAAAGATTAATTAAAAGCAAATATAAAAACAAACAAAACCAATCAATATCTAACAAAGCCAAAGATAAAAAATGGAACATTTTAATTAAAAATCCAGAAATCCCACGTAAAGCTGCAGTAGCAAATCTTAGATTACTTACGGAACATGATTATTTGGCCAAACACTTACACAGAATAGGAATTTATACAAGTCCAAATTGTCCTCTGTGCAACAAAGAAGAGGAAATGACTGAAGAACATCTTTTAACCTGTGAAGCCCTACTTGCCGGACCCACTACACAGAAATATTGGAGAGCAAGAGAGCTAATGGCTTCATTGCCAAAGCCTAGCATATGAAAACAACAACAACAACAACAACAAAAGTGAGTGTTGTTTTGTGTTATTAATCGACTCCTAATTAACTTAATTTATACAACAACACTGTTTTCAACACTTCCATAAAAGGATTTAACAACAACATTGTTCCTATTACTGCATACTTTTTATTCTATAAATGAGTATGTAGAGTGTTGTAGTTGGCATGTGAACTACTCTGCCCAATAATGTGTATACAGTGAACAAGTAGCTCTTAATGACAAACTTTGTGTAGTTAATTGTTATCTATTGTATTTATGTTTTAAATTGTTGCTGTCATTTGTGTACAAAATGATTGTAAATATTTCCCAAAATGATGCATCCAAAAATCAATGTACATTGTCCCAAAGGATGAAAATAAAATATAATACAATACAACCCAGTGAAGTGAAACTTGATAAATTTGCATGAATTTAGTAAGTATATATCTCTTTAAAGTTTTATTCTTGAAATATAATTAATTATAAATGCTTTAATTAATTTTATGCTGCTACCCTTTAGCACCACAGCCAACCAATTTGACTGGTTACATATTTAGTCTTTTCTGCTTCTAGAAAGTTAATAACTTTAATTGCTGCTCGGAATAAAAAAATTAACAATCCATTCTTTACAGCTGACTCAAGAATCGCTTACTGTTACTTATGTTTCAGTAACTTACTTAAAGTCTGAAAACTCATACTACATGATATCATGTTTTTTTCTGTAATAACAATTTATTTATTCTTATGAATATAACAGGCCCAAGCCCAATTACAATGTTCATTACAAACAGTGGTTACATAGAGTAATATTTATGCACATAAGTAAATAAAAATAAAACTGAGGGTGGTATAGTAATTGTACTATTATTTCTACTTACAGTAATTTTACTAGTATTACTAATTTCAGTAATTAAACTGATCTACCTAAAGGGTAGTGAGTAATAATGACCTTTCTGAATAGAGTTTCAGACATGTTGAAAACCTTTACATCTAAACAATGTAGTTTGTTATCTAAAAACATAATCATGTTTAATGCTAAATGTTTATGTATTTCTGTACTTGTCCTGGAGGTGAAAAAGGTCCCTTGAATCTGCTTATTTTATTTTGTACATAATATATATTTGCTGTAACATTTATATCACCAATAATCGAATGCAATACTTTATATAAAAATATTAATCCTGCAATGTCTTTTCTGAAATTCAGAGCATTCAATTTAAATATTTCTAAAAGGGTTTCCCAATATGTGTATCTTGGGAAATATCCCTTTTCTTTAAATAATATGTATTTTAAAAATGTTGATTGTATTTTAACTATTAAGTTTACATGTTTTACAGCTATAGGATTCCAAATAATAGATGCACATTCAAGATTTTGTCTAACAAATGAGTTGTAAAGTCAAATTACAGTTTTTTCTTTAAATGTATAACAGTTTCGAATAATGAATCCTAGACCTTTTAGTGATTTTGCTCCAATTAATTCAATGTCTGTTGAACTTAAAATTTGTTGCAAAATGTACACATAATTAGATCTTTATTTTCAGCCACTTCTACAAGTGGTATCCTGTTGATATTATAAACATGTTTAATTGGATTTTTGCTTCTAGTGAGGGACATTTTTACGCATGGGAATTTATTTGTTTCACTCCATATATATATATATAAAGAGTCCAGGTCCTGCTTAAGTTCTACGCAATCTGTGACATTATTGTGCTGAATAGTTTAATATCATCAGCATACATTAATATTTTGGAAACTTTTACATTTGGTAAGTAAAGCACAAAAATAACAAAGGTCCTAACTTGGAGACATGGAGAGACATCTGAACGATTTTGAATCATTGCCCAATATTGAATAAGAAGAAGATCCTTTAAATTTACATGAAGATGAGCCTACAATTGAGAATGGTGATAGCAATATATCCCTTTACAACAGGGTAAACAGTACAAGACATTTAAAAGAAATTATTTGCTCTAAAATGATGACTAAATATAAATATGTAATAAAGTTGTTATTAAAAGTGTGGACAGTGAACGATTAAAATTTATGGTAGTATTCTTGATGAAAATAATTTGATTACATAATTTGTGCTAGTATATATTATTGATAAACATATTTTTTAATTATTTCCAAACAATCTTTTATAATTTATTAACATAAAACATTAAAATAAAATTGTTAGCTCAAATAAAAATGAATGAGAAAATAACCTTAAAAGGGGAAAACTATCTAGCAAACACCTACCACTCTGAAAACAGAAGAAAGTTTAATTGAAGTTGTATTCTTGGATTTTCATATATAAATTGCTTTAACCATTGATTGTTAATTATATTTTTCTATTATGACCTCTTGTGGAGGTAACTGAATGTTTATTGTTTTTCTATTTTTCTAGCTTGATTTGTTGTTTACCTTGCATATTTGTTTCTGGATATCCGTACGAATTTGATATGCAATTCTTCTGGGATGGCACGATATATTTTTGTCTGAGATTATATAATTTAGTTTGCAGTCAATACGAAAATTATATAGTTTACTCAGTACCCTTTAAGAATATGAAAGAATCATAAGCTTTTTTTTTTTTTTTTTTATATTGTTTCATTAGTCAGTTAATCGCTTATACCGAAATTTGGTTTTTATATTTTTCTGTTTATTTATAAGACTGCTGCTCCCACTCCATCTTCCTTATTTTTAGAACAATCTGTTAAAATATATTCCATATTTCTATAAGATATAAATATTTTACTGCTTTGTATTTATATACCATCGTTTCGTTTCTCATATCAATTCTTTAATGATTTTGCCCCACTCTAGAGAATTTAATAACTTTATCGTTGTTTCTTGATTAACCTAAGCAGCATAGCAATCCAACGTAATTGGTTCCACAAGTACAAGTAACAATATTGTCATCGTGAGATCGCACGGGTAAGAGCATTATTGTCCCTTGGTGTTGGGCAAATGATAATTGACTGAACCAAAATAAAAATACAGAAAATAATTCGTGCGACCTTTCTCGGAGCTCTAATAAAGCACAGTGAGGGGACCTATAACGCGTTTCGTAAGTTTGATTGTACTGGACTATGCTATATATCAATATGCACATATAAAATTAACTTAAATTTTTGATAGTATCGGGAAGAATACTTCTAGAACTCCACATAAAAGAAACAATGGCCTTTGCTGTTCTAATCTTACAACTTTATGTCTAGTGATCTAGTTTTGTGTTCCGAACGAACTACAGGTGTTAAGCGAAATGATATAGTTCCGTTCATTTCATTGCATTTAACATTTTTATGATATAATTTCGTTCATTTCATTTCATTCATAGCATTTTTATTTGAATATTGTATTCGAGTCCACACATCTTGCTCCTAGACTTAATGCTAGTATTGTTTACCACAATAATGTAATATCGCTATAACGCGCGACTGTGCTGTTACAGTAATTTCACTTTTTTTAAGATTATTTGTAACTTGTAAATTTAATTTGCGCGTAGCTTCAGTGCACCTGTCAAACAGTTGAAAACGAGCACGTGTATGGCACGAGTTAAGTTACACTTTTGTCGCTAGATGTCAGTCATAGCACAACCTCGCAATATTGTCTTCGTCAGGCGCGTAATAGCCAACGTTTAAGAGTTTACTCGCCTGTTTTAACAGAAATATAATATAAATATAATATGTATACATACATCTATGTATAATACTTCGCCTTCTAAATACGTATGCCAGGAATTTCTGGGAGTGATTTATTTTAATTCTAAGCGATATTATTATAAAATTACTATAAATTCAAAATTAGTTGGTAATAAGTGGCATTTTCGAGCGAAAAAAATGATTGGGGCCAATTTATGAACGATTATGTATTGACAACTTAAGAAATTTAAAGAAGATGAGCAACATTCCCAAATGGAACTAAGAGGAGAGCATAACGCAAGCCACTTTTTTTTTTTTTTTTTTTAATCGAATAACGTCACTGACAACTTCCGTCATTTCCCAGTTGTAAGCTTGCGCCACACAGAGCTCATAATCGCCCAGTCTTTACGGCCCACAACCCTGTGGCTAGTGATACTTTTCACCGTTAAGCGCTAGCGATTATAAACCTTATTGCAATCGGCAGTAAGGTTCAAGTTGAAAGAAGATTCGGTGCTTTCCCGTAGGAGGCAGTTCAGTCGCCTCTTTTAAATGACGAAGGACGTCCACTGATTGGTTGATAAGTAGGCCGTGACGTCAGGGCGACGGAAACTTACATATATGGGTAGTGTGACATCAGCAGCCAGTCTAGTTGAAAGTGCCACGCGCAATAGTCGAAGTAGAAGCAGAGCTGCGCGAGGAGCGAATGCATTAGTATTGGACAGCGACTCGACGTCGGAGGTGTTTGTTTATTCCGTGTGTAGTACGAGTTTTGCCAGGTTGTTGACTTGGCATACAAGTCAACGAAAATCAGTCTGAATATCGCAACAAGTGCTTGTGTTGTCATGGCAGCCGAAGCACAAAGACTTATCAGCATTTCCTTGAATAAGATCGCGCAGTCACGGGCGCAGCGCGGGGGTGTTAGCCTTCACAAGAACTTACTCGTCGCGACTGTGCTGCAGAAGGCGCGCTACATCTTCATGGAGGAGGCGTATCACATGGTGCAGTCCCAAAACAATTCCGTCGCGGCAGGGTATTCTTCTGCCATGTCAAACGGCCGTCATCAGCAACAGGTCGACGACTACGAGCAAAATTATGACGAGGAGAGCCTTGTTGCTTTAACAGCCGAAGAAGCAGTGGGAGGATTGGGTTCTGTGCCCGATTCCAGTGATACATCTTCAGAGGCCAACAACGGGAGTTTGGATTTCAGTCAGCAGCCCTCCTGCATCCGCTGCTCCGAGTCGTCCTCCACGTCAACGACACCATCCTCGTGTTTTGAAGAGGACAAAGAAAATCAGACCCCGCCACCACCACCGCCACCACCATACGTTCCCATGGCGAACGAGGCACCCACATATTTGGACCTGGACAAGACGTCACCCTCAGCCCGAAGCGACAGTGCCATCCTCCGTGACAGATCAAATGCTGCAACGTGCTACACAGCTTCAAACAGATGTCTTAAGAGGAGAAGGGCTGTAGTGGCAAACGAGTGGGAGACCGAAGAAGCTGTCTCATCCATCCTACCAAAGAAAGCGAAGACGTGCTGTGCGAGTGACAGTGTTGGTGACGACTCCGTGTTCCTGGACGATGCAACCTTGCTTGCGGACTGTGTCGCGGGCGCCTGCGATGATGAGGAAGACGACATTGATGATATGGAGGAGGAAAAGGAGTCTAGCTCCATGGAAATCGACAGGATCACGAGTCTTGTTTCAATATTCAGTTTCGGTAACCTGAACAGTGGAAACGCAGCCGCTGCCGTGGCGGCGGATATGTCCGCGGGGGCAGGTATTGGCAAACTTACTCGATCAGTGTCTACCCCCGATCTCTGTTCCGCGCAAGCCAAGGAAGGTGTCGACGTTCTACAGCAGAGACCATTTCTTGCAATGACAGTGTAAACACACAAGCGGCAATGGACTTGCAGCTCATTCATCATTTGATTCATTCCTCATCGCATGACATTGTTGCCAAACCGAACTCTTGTGTGATCTCTTATTCTAAATTCAAAGACAGTTTTGTTATTGCCAGAAATGTGGTACAAGTTATTAGGACTGAAGCAGTTGATTAGTTTTTTCTTTTTTTTTTTTTTTTTTTTCAAACAAGATTACTATTGGTCCAAAGTTAAAAGGGCTGAAGCAGTTGATTAGTTTTTTCTTTTTTTTTTTTTCAAACAAGATTACTATTGGTCCAAAGTTAAAAGGACTGAAGCAGTTGGTTAGTTTTTTTCTTTTTCTGTTTTTCTTTATTCAGTTTTTCAAACAAGATTACTATTGGTCCAGACATTACAGTTGTATAACAGATGTGTATTTTTATAAATACAGTGTCAGCATTACATGTAAATATGTTTAGTGTATTGTAGGTTAAAGTTGTGGAACAACATGGAAATTGTGTGTGTAGATAGGACTGTCATGTGTTTCGAACTGTCATGACTTAAAGAGCAAGTGATTTAGAAAACATAGCTGTCTTCTGTGTTAAACCTTGCCAAGTGGCAATGTGCAATTTACTGCAAGAGACAGTTTTCCTTAAATTTGATAGAAGCTTGTGCTCGCCAGTTGGTAATTGTATGTGTAGATGGACCGTTGATGGAAAACCGGTTCCATTCTTTCAATTCTTACCCTCCCCCCCCCCCCCCCCCCTAAGTTGCTATGAAAGGAAATCCAGGCCAGGTGCCCAAAGCGGGAAACCCTCTGTATATTGAGAGAGTGAGAGGGGAAACCAAGGACGCGCGCGCGCGCACACACACATACAGTGTTGCCGCATTCATTCTCATGTTTACAAGATTTGTCTTCAAAATATCTAAAATTCTGAGTAAGTACACTTTTAGAATCATACCACCAAAAATTGTTCTTGGCCAACTGGCGGACATACAGTAAATAAATTAACCGGTTTACAACTAGAAATTAAATTCCCAATCATTGCACGAACATTTACATTGTGAATTCAGCAGCTGTGTAATCAGTCACAATGGTTTCTTATTCCAGTGTGAGAGATAATTCAACTCTGTTTTAAGAGTTACAAATGTATATACATATATATAAAAGTAATGAAAATAAACATGTTTTCATAAATGTTGCTCTTCCTTTGTACACCTAGAATCAAATCCTTTCCTTTACCATTAGGGATTAAAGAAAGTGTAAAGTCAGACCTAATTAAGGAAATGCGTGCGAGTAGGCTAATGTGAGTTGATTTCTATTACAGGAGGGATGAAGTAAGCTAAACTATTGCAAGTGCCAATTGTTTTCGGTATTACTTGGTAATCCTAGCTGTCAGGTGTTTCCATTAAGTTAAATTAAGATGCTGTAATAAAAGCAACAGTGTACAGCATCGTGAAATTGTTTTAGCAGTTCTTAGGTCACTAATTTGGATAAGGTATAGTTGCAAATGCTCATTTGCCAGAAACAACTTGGAAGTGCATAAATAAATCTGGGTTCACTTCTTACAGTTTCTGGGAAGAAATTAGCTGCTTTGTCAAGTTAAACATGTTCTGATGTAAGATGGTCACTATACATAACTGTACGTGAAATGGAATTTCACGTTAAAATACTTCATATATATGTCATGAATTAAAATTTTAAAAATGAATGGATTCCGAGAATGAGAATAGTGGTATAGAACGTACAGTATGTACTCTGATGCAAACTTTGAGTATATTTTAATTTTTCTTATGAAAGAAGACGTGTCTTTTATAATTGAAGATAAAAATTTATGCATAGCTTCTTTACAGTTCTGCAAATTTTCTCCTTAGCAGAAATTTGCTGATTAATCTCAGACATTATAACTTGTCATTACACAAGAAACAGCATATTATTTAAGCAGAAGCAGATATCAAATGTCCGTATGTGGGATATGCTTGGCAACTTATTACAAGCAAAGTACAGCACCAAAGTGGTCTTTAAAATTAGGTTAAAAATAAAATATATTTTTAAGAAACTGTTACCCTATATTGAAACGACTAGATCAGGTTTGCTGCACATACTCATTCATAAGCAGTAGTGAAATCGTGATAATTTATGTTCTTCAGCAAAGGAAACATTGCCTAGTTACGAACTCTCATAGTTTACAAGTACAACACATTGTTAGAATACGTTGCTTTTGAACTTCAATTGTTTGTTTTATTTTTATAGAATGCGGAGTTCCATTCTTGATTTGGCGAAGAATTACGGAAGACAGCAATTGCCAAAAAGTCTGTTTGCTCTTTTCATTTTAACTCACCAGGCTAGTGATTCAGTCTTCCCACCTTTTTCGCTTAAAATTATATGTTGACATTCTATTTAGCGTATTTTTAAGCCTTTTGTATACTATGTATTTTATTCGAAGGAGAAGCTTGCTAAATAAAATATTCCATGTTTCACCGAAATATTTCTAAAACATTTAAATGTCAATATTTTGTGTTATATGAACTGCCGTTTGCATCTTAATTTATTGAAACAGTTTGTATTCGAAGATGGTCCTGTCCTCACATAAAGGACCGGAGTAGCAATAAAATAATGTTGATAGTTTCTGCAATCGAAAGATTTCATAGAGATGGCTGAATTAGAATATTATGAATGAGCATCTTACAGAGATGAGGGTTGCATTTTATTTTCTTAGCAGAATTAATTAAATAAAGCATAAGAACAATTTATTTATTTTCTTCATTTGTGCTACAACAGAGCAAAGCTCCAATTACAGTAGCTACATGCAATTTAGTTACACAAGTTTGACTAAATGCAAAACAGAAATACAAAAAGGAATACAAACTAAAAATACACTAAATATTAAGCTTTGTTTCCATAATCTCCCACTGTATTCTCAGCAAAATTTACTAGCTTCAAAACCAGTTTAAAATACGCAAAACAAAACATCTTTCACAGGTTTGCCAACTTGAATTATTTATTCATGTGAGTCTTGTGTATCCAAATCGATCTGTTGAATGTAACGAGTAAAAGCAGGTCGTATTCAGCATGGGTTTTGATTCATATCCATTTCAATTCTTAATGGAAACGTAGTATTTTTTTTTTTAATTTATTTAAGGTCGCTTTAACTTCATGGGTCATATCGCGACCATTTTTACAAAATAATACAATTAGTAACATATATAAAAATTTACATTCAATATACAGGATTACAATCAAACATATAAAATATACACATTAATAACATTAATTATGAAAACAATTTACATTAAATACAGATAACTGAAAACAAAGACAAGAAAATATATAAGTTAGCAACACTATTTTGCAAAACAAAAATTTCATTACTTTAACACCGTTACGTAGATTATGAAATACAATTGATTAAAGTATATTGCACATAATTTATATTAATTTCCAAATGTCTATATCCTTTAGGTAATTAGATTGCGTCATAATTTGAAACTGTTTAGCAGTATGGAGATGTCCTGTGGGATTCCGTGTTGTTTTCTGTTTCTTTCATATTCATTGCATTCTATGAGAAGGTGGTCAATTGTAAGGTTTTTCATTGCATTCTATGAGAAGGTGGTCAATTGTAAGGTTTTCATTACATTCTTTACACGTAATGAGTGAGGCTGGAGTGACCAATTCGTAAACGGGTGAGAATGACTTGTTCCTTTCTAGTAAGCGGCTTGGTTGGGTGAAGAGCGGTGAATCCTTTTCGCACTTAGTGTAATTTTCCTGGTTGTTGATTCCATTCAGATTTCCATTTTTGTACTGGTGTTTTAGGGACATGATTTATAATATCTGAATATGGAATTTGGACGTTCGTTTGTTGGCGTAGTGATATAGCGTCTTTAGCAGCTTCGTCCGCTCTTTCATTCACTGGTATTCCTTGATGGGAAGGGATCCAAATGAAAACCACGTCTTTACCAGCATCGGTGATGTTACTGAATAGTGCCTGTTTGTCCTGAACTAATTTGTTGTCTGTTGCGTAGTTCTTCATGCTCTGCGAGGTACTCAGGGAGTCAGAATGTGTAGTCTTTAACGCCCGCTTTTACTACATACGGCACCGCAGGCGATGACACTGATGATACATGAGATGAAGATGGAGCACCGGTGGAATGAGATGGCGGGGGAAACCGGAGATCCCGGAGAAAACCCGCCCCAGCGCCGTGTAGTCCACCACAAATCTCACTTTGCGGTCGCCTGGGATCAAACCCGGGCCGCCTTGGTGAGAGCCAAGCGGTCTAGCCACTGAGCCACGGCGTGGCCAGGGAGTCAGAGCATATTGCATAGCAGTTGTAAATAAAAATGTGTAGTGTTTAACGCCCGCTTTTACTACATACGGCACCGCAGGCAGTGACACTGATGCAACATCCACATCCCGCCACTACGTGGTTAAGCTCTTCCCAGAGCATGTACACGATTTGACCACCCTTCGGGCTGTTCCAAACAACCCGCCAGCATGGAGTTGAGTTGAGAATAAGTTCATTGAAGTTTTTAATTATTTCATTAAAGTTAGTATGAATAAATTCAGTGGCAGGCATCAGCTGGGTTATTTCTTTGGTTATAAAACTCTTAAATGTATTCCAATTAGCCTTTTTAAAATTAAATTTTGGCGTGAATGTGGTTTTCTGAGGACTGTCACTCAGCTGAGTAAGAATAATAGGAAAGTGATCACTATTTCCTTGAGGTTCTTTATAAATGAAGTATTCAAACAAATCTGGTATGTTTGGTGAGCACAAACTTAGGTCTATGGAGCTGAGTGTTCCATAAGCTAGACTGAAATGAGTAGGCTCCAGTGAATTGAGTAGAATTAGATCTAAATCGTTTATAAACTGTTCAATGAGTTTTCCGCGTGAATTGGTGGAGCTGCATCCCCATACTGTGTTGTGACTGTTGAAATCTCCGAGAATAAGGTAAGGACGGGGTAGTTGTTGCTCCAGTTCATTTAGTTTTACAAGATCTAAAATGTGGCTGTTGGGGAGATATATATTACATATACATAGTTCTACTGCCAAAAGAACAGAAACTGCAGTAGCCTCTAAAGTAGTATTGAGCGGGATAGCACGTTGTGGCAGTGTTTCTTTAACATAGGTGACTACACCACTGGCATGTGTACATTCTTCTCGATTTTTATTATAGGCATTGTAACCTCTTAATGGAGCAACATAATCATGCTTAAAATTTGTTTATTGCGCACAAACAACTACTCGGTTATGTTTATTAATTAAGAGTTGGAGGTGTTCCAGTTGAGAATGAAATCCATTTATGTTCCATTGTAATATGTTGTGTTCCATTATATGTTATGGTTTTTACTTTTAAGGTTTACTATGTATAGGGCTTCAGTTAGATGGTGTTAGCAAAAACTTCTACTACATAACTATCAAAATGTTTAGGAAACTGTGTTGTTTCTATTTATTTCGCAAAGAAGTTTCTTTCCTATATAGGTGTTTCGATTTTTCATTGTTCTATTGGTAAATAAGGGATGAAGCTTTTTGACTGTATCCAGGAGTCCTTTCAAGTCATCAGTGTAGCTAAGCGCAAGTGATATTATATCAGATGCTCCAACAGTATTTTCAAAAAAGCTTTTGAACTGGAGGTAATTTAAAACGTAGTCGTCCGGTCTTTCTTCCATAGTACTTTTTATTACAGGTATCTGGTCATTTATGAGCGAAAGGGTGTCAATCTTTTTTAGCTTTTTGTGTATATGTTTGTTTACTAGATTAGGTTCTGTTTTTTCTGTCTCATCTAAAGTCATTAAAGATGAGTCAGATAGGTTTTCGTCATCATCGGTTGCAGATTCATTATACTTACTGGATGTTGAAATAGGTCGCTTTTTGGCTCCTGTCTTAAGGTTTTGCTCTAAAGGAGGGAAGCTCAATTCTGTGTTAAGTTGTGGCAATGGTGTCGAAGGAGGTTCAGACTGGGAGTTGCCATTTTCTTTTATAGAAACAGTTTCTAGTGACACGTTTTCTGTGTTTCCTGTGTCAGTTTCAATTATTTCTGCGTTGTCTTTAGTTTTGTCATTTACTGGCATGACTGAGGTGTGTCTACTATCTCTTTCAGAAGAGCAGCTAACCATCTTATCATTTATTTGATCTGACGACTTGCACTGTTTAGCTAAATGTCCTTCCATTTTACATGAAAAGCAGGTAGGAACATCGGAAGAAAGGTATATCCAATAGGATGTATCCTCATGGTTTATCTGTAAGATTTCAGGTAGTTTGGCAAAGTCATCAGGTTTTACATACATTTGTCGGCGAAAACTCATGATGTGTGTATATCCAGGGATAGTTATTCCCGCCCTGATATACGATATAGATGATACAGGCTTAATTCCATGGGCCAGAAGGTGTTCTTCGATAACATGATTGGGAATAACAGGGCACACATTAGAGAGTATCACTCTTTTATTTTTAGTGAGAAGTGGCTTAATTTCCAAGTACAAGTTGTTCACCTTTACTTTTGGGTGTTTAGATACCAGTTCATCTACTAGTTTTTTATTGGCGAGGTAGATGCAGATTCTGGAGTTCGATATTCGAGATAAAAATCGAATGTTGCTGGGGTTAGTTAGGTTACCTATTGCTGTTACGTATTCTTTAAGTGTTATGCCGTCGGGGGCTTCGATTATTATGGCTTGTTCTTTATTGGGTCCCGTTTGGGTTATAGCTGAATAACTGGGAGCTGAGTTATACATTATTGGGTTGTTCACATTGCTTTTTTCAGCATCTTGTTTTGGTAGGCCTGTGGCCGCCATAGAAGAGCAAAACTATTTATTTTATGTATATATTGATGCGCAGTTGTTTAATCGACAACTGGCATATATTTTCACTAACCTCAGCCCTAACGCTGATATAACTTTATTGAATTACTACTGAAATATAATTGTAACAAGGTTACCTTTATTTACACAGCAACTGCAGTAGACGTTCTTGTATAATTCGTAGAATGACTACATATAACACAGTTGTTCTTCTATTATAACTCTTAGAACAGGAGTATTACAAATTCTGTTAAGCCAAGGCCACGACCTTCACTTGTTCTTATCGGAAACGTAGTATTATTTCAGCCTCTGTCTTTGTTTTAGATTTGTTTCAATCTTTTTTATCCTAAACTTGAAATTTTTTTCTAGTTGCAGAAGAGTATTTCCGTGAATAGTAGTATTGTTTTACTGGAATAAAGTGATTGAGTAGCGCGATGCAAATTCTTGTAAACTCGTTTCGGGGGGTGGGGCTACGCCACAAGTGCTGGTCACAGAGGCGATCAAAATATCATGTTCACCCCGCTCTCGCTCCAGGCGGCCACAACACGCCCACCCTCATCCATCCCCAACCTGTTATACTTTGCCATAGAGTCAACATGGATTATATCGGTAGTTACCAAATCATTTCGCTAAAGAAGATTGCGGGGAACATTCTACGCGTCACTTTATGAGGGAGCGGGGAGGGGGAAAACATTTTTGATTTTTTAAAATAAAGTTTTCATACACCTAAAAAGTCAAGGAAATTGATTTTTGTTGATAAAATTACAACAAAAAGGTTCTGATAAGGAAAATATGTAAGTTTACGAAGAAAGTTTTTAGTAGTTAAGTTATACATTAAAATGGTTCTGTTAAATGTACAGAACAATGGAATTTGAACAATTGAAGGTTCATTTATTATTACGGGAAGCACAAAGTTTGCTATATTATTATTCGGTTACTTTTTAGAGTTACGTGGGTGGTACTTCTGTCTCAGCTGTGTTGTTATTGGGCTTAATGGATATTAATAATCATATTATCTTAGGCTTAATTTCATTAGTTTTCTCCCTCCTTTACTTCAGATTTTCCTGCTGTCTTCTTTTAAAATAATAATTATACGTATTGTCGCGAGGCATTGTAGACGAGCACCGAGAGAGATAGAAGCGGGGAGTGAAAGAGGACGAATTTAAATTATTGTGATACTTCTGAAGAGTTTTACTCAAGTTTAGAACCTCGTGCAACTGCATTTATTTGTTAATTTGGCATATTGGAAAAATAAAAGACTTGATCATGCTTTTTACTTTCGAATGAAGTGAATTTTACTGTGCATTAATGCATATTTCGAAGAGCTTTCCCTTAAAAAGCATCTACAATTAAATGTAATACATCGGGCAACTTTTAAGCATACAAAGCGAAGTACTGTATTTTCAAGAAATTCCTGCATCCCAAATAATTTGTTACATGAAAGTTATGTTACTTTTTATTTTCTCAAAATGGCCCTAACAATTTTTGTTAAAACGTTAACACGTGTAAGCTGTTGACATGATGAATAAATGATGTACTTGCTATTTTCTGTAAACTGTTTTACTAAGTTCTCTACATTCTCATTAATTTTGTGTCCGAGAAGTCATAAAAGATGATACAAACTTGCTAAAATATGCACATTACCTTAAAAGAGACAGTTTAGACCCAATAATTTTTGTAGTCTTTTTCAAACGTTCCATTGTCTTGCTTCCAAACTTTAAGCAGTGCGTCATGATACGTTAAGTAGCAGTTGTTTTGTTTCTCTTGAGAGTATTATGTCTGGCACGATTCTTGGGTTCACCTTTTTTTTTAAGAGATAACTTTTATCTCTAGCTTTACATTTTTCTCTCTCCAGTAAACGTATTTCTGTACATAACCTATATATGTACCACAAAACTGATATTTTCTGCATTTTTTATAGTAGTGCCGAAATGGCAAGGCCCGTTTTAATAACAAACTGGATTATTAAAGCTATCACAGTCTTCTGCAAACGTTTTCCTTGTTTTATAAACATTACCAGAAGCAATGTTCTAGTGGGAAGTTACATTTCAGCTAGTGTTTATACAATACTGGAATAATGTACTTATGCTAACCTTTAAGCTTGAAAATAGAATGATTTTAAATCCCACTCGTGCTGCTCCCTTCCGATTGGTAAGGTTAGTGGATAAAATCAAAACGCCAATTGAAATTGCTTCAGGTAATCCCCTAGTTGAAATCGCTTCCTGTGATTACTTTTCCTGGTTAACAGCCAGATCTAAACTAAAGTTTTTGTACGACTACAAACCAAAATTAAAGCTGATGTGATACATTCTAAGCCTTTTTCTATCCATAATCGTTTATTTGCTTATATAAAGTGTTTAGAACACTCTTCTGATATCTGCATCAGATATCTCATCAGATAAGCTTATATCTCATATCTGCATAAACGAGATTAACATTTGGAAAGGTAGAGTCAGGCTGAAAAATTCAATGCCCATAACCGAGATTTGAACCATGGATCTCCCGGTATCTGGGTTGCTCTAAACCACTGAGCTAACATGGCAACTTGCCAGCACGACATTAAACTCTACAACTGACTCGCATTTGTCTCCTGTTAAACCACTAGGAGTTTTCATATACCTACTTAAGACAACCACCTTAATGTCGACTTACACACGTAAGTACTTCAAACATCCGAGCTTTATAGTTTAAACCACTCAATTATTGTCAATTAATTGTCATTGTAAATTAATCGTTCTTTCACACCAGGCATGTGTAGGCTAAAGTTTGGAATGCTACGAATGCTGCGGTTAACAATATTTTTATTGGTCTTTGAGGAAGAACTCATTTGGCCATCGAAGGGATATGTTTCCTCTAGCTGTACACATATACACAAGACACAGACACATACATAATACACCCATGCCTAAGGCGGGACTGGAACCCGCGACCCTCTACGCGACGGAACGCTAGAGACATACATTGTATGTATAAAATTCACAGTGGACTGCAATTATTACTCCATCAGTTCTTTGAAAAGGGGATAAATCATAACGTATTAAAATAAATCTGTAGAGTGCGATCGAGAATGTTTTACCTCAGGTCTGATGGCAAATCACGGTTTATTGCTTGGTTAATGTTAGCCGAAGTTGGAAGGTTTCCACTAATCTCTCCTTGACTGTATATTGATTTGAACTGTTGAGGGGGAAGGAAGGAGGTACGTGACTCAACACCGCTCTTATATGGCGGTTGCACAGTGAAAACGAGCACCCCATTCTGAGTCATATTATGTGTATGGGGTGCCTGAGACAAATTCATAACCTCTCAACTGTTGATCGTCCGCCTGTCCACTAAATAGCATGGTGCACAGTGAATCCTTTTAAAGGTGCTATTAAACTACAGTTCTCCACTATTTTTGTTGCAGTCACAGAGAAGGATTCGGAAATAAGCAATAATCTCAAATGAACTGTTTTGTTTTCTTTCTGTAACGTGTTTAATCTATGTAAACTACAATAAGATCTATTATTTGTGGTACCCTCTGTGAAAAGTTCCGGGCACGGAAAGAAATATGATATAAAACTAAACTGTTACGTAATAATTATGTCAGTACTAAACACTAACAGAATCTACAGTTCTCAGTCGGTAGAGCACCTGCCTGCCGTGCGAGGGGTCCCGGAATCGATTCCCGGTTGGGGATGGGGATTCTTCTCCAACCAAGATGATCCCCATCTTCCTCAGAGTCTGGAAGTATGAATGAGAGTGTGAATGTGTGAATGATCTAATGATTAAAACCCAACAAATACGAGTTAACACCATCACGATATCTTTCAAAGGAAAGCGGCCGCCGATATGACCACTGGCAGGGTATTGGAACAACAAAAATAAATCTAGTTTCACTCGCGTTACTACAATTGCGGAAATCTCTCTCTCTCTCTCTCTCTCTCTCTCTCTCTCTCTCTCTCTCTCCTCTCTCTCTCTCTCTCTCTCTCTCTCTCTCTCTCTCTCTCTCTCTCTCTCTCTCTCTCTCTCTCTCTCTCTCTCTCTCTCTCTCTCTCTCTCTCTCTCTCTCTCTCTCTCTCTCTCTCTCTCTCTCTCTC